>VBVR01001585.1:0-28923 GCA_011638315.1 Tetramorium parvispinum | reverse complement strand
ATATATATATATATATATATATATATATATATATATATATATAAAATCACATTCTATACGGACGCGTATATGTATTTGTAGAAGCAACGATAAATTATGATAATCCAAATTTATTTAGATATTTTAAAAGTTGACACACATAATAATAATAATAAGTCATTAATTTTACTTTTTATTTAATTGCCGTCTTATTGAATTTTACTTGCATGAGAACGCCCACTAAATACCGAGATGCAAGTGCTCGGCGTCCTCAGACATGGGTGGATAACGGACGAGATCGCATTAACAATCCCATAAAGTACATTGGGGCCATAAACGCGACTTTGCGCATCCGGATGCTCGCTCAATGTCCGCGCTTTGTGAATATCACCGGAAGTCGGCCAAGAATCACGGGCGCGCTCGCGAGAGGCTCCGGCCAAATCGGAAGGGGCGTGCAATCGGAACTCCGAGTCTCGTTGTAAATATTGATCGAGCTGTGCAAACGCTTCCCGGAAACGGGAGCGGAATCGATAGCGTTGCGCTCGCGAGGGATACAGAGAGAGAAAGAGAGAGAGAAAAAAAGGAGTAAGAGAAGCCGCTCTACGCACGAACTTCCACGTATCCGCGCCGTGATTTGCACGGCTCTCGGCCGAACGGATATACCTGGAATCGATGAACACAAGGATGCGTGCGAAAGGTGCAAATTCGTTTCGCACGTTATGCACGTACAAACGCCAATCGCAGCCAGATAGTCTTCCGCGAATGAAGCGAGAAGATATCGAGGCCGTTTTACAACCAGCAGGATTAAGTTAAGTGTTACCTTTGCAAATTGCTCCGCTATTCTCGGCTTTTTCCATTCTGCGAAAACATAGACGAATGTCGCCAATTAAAAATTACTTAACTCCGACTGATATATTATAATGTCTCTCTCTCTCGCGAAAGGTCGCGCGGAAAATTACAGGAAGCTAAGAAATGAGAATTCTGCAGGGCGAAGTCAAAATCCACCCACGACCGAGTAGCACGTGGCTCGGTCGTCTCGACACGACCTTGACTTCGAAATTCCGCGAACAAAAGCGTGGGCGATTTTTACGACGATCCAGCTAGGGTGGAGGAGGACAGAGGGCACTCTGACATTTCACGATTCAGTGATACATTATTGCGCAAGTATGCACCCGCGGGCAGCGTACCAAGTCGTGTGACTAAAGCCACGCGCGCATCCGTCAATGGGTTGCCCGCCAAAAATATAGCACGCCTTCCAGTCACGCCCGCTTTTAATAGATCTTCTTTCCACGGCGGGAGTCGTGCAGAGGAAGCCGTTTTGAGCATCCTGCCTGTTGTGTAATACGAGACCGTGGCCGGATAACGATGACGGCGATGTAACCCTTGTAATCCCTTTGCCGTGACAGGCGCGCTCGCGTGAAGACTCTTATGCAAACGTCACGCACGTACGCCTTACGAAAGGAAAGATGGAGTTCAATTTTCATTTAGAATTACGTTTAAATTTTTTACTTCTACAGCCGACTTCTACTTATTTTTTTCTCTCGAATAAAAATTACATTTTTCTCCTGTTTATTTTTTTAAAGGATTTATAAGATCTACCGCCTACGGTTGCGTCGCGTGTCTCGCTCTGCTCGTGTACGTGGCGCGTCGGGAGGGCAATCTAATTTGCGCGACCGCGCGGGTCCCTTCGCATTCGGGTGAAATAAGAGGGCGAAACCTAGTAGGGAGAATATCGAGAATTGTAAAACTAAGCCAACCGGTGTCGAGGACGCGACGTCGCAGCGATAACACCATGTCGGCGTTATCGGCGCCGCGTCGTCACATCACGGTCGAGGCGTGCGAATTCGTTACGATTGATAAAGGTCGGTGTGTGCGTGCATGTGAACCGCGTATCCGGCGCGCGGTTTCATTCATGGAAACGACGGCTGTATCGTGCATGCGCGCGCGCACGTGTGTATATGTGTACGTGTGTGCGTACGGCGTTTCTATTTTTCGAGACGAGAGTTCGATATTGTGCTGGCGATAACGAGTGCCGCGCGCGAAGTGTGACGAAGCGCTCGCGTTTTTTTTTTTCCAACGGCGACGGAACACGTAAGGGCGATAAAACACGCGGACCGTGTTTCTCGCGTGCACCAAAAGCCGCGAATGAATTATGTTAATGAATTCCTTAATGAGCTTCCTCTCACACCCGTGAGATCCGGCAAAGGAAAAGACTCATATTCTCACCTCTAATTACACGCCACGAGAAAGAAACGATTTTAAAGAAATTGATAGAAATTTATTTTGTTAGATTACGTTTTCAATCGAGTTAACATCGGCTTTGAACAGAAAAAAGAAGAAGAAGCTAGAGGCAGCTAAAATTAATCTTTTGCATTACATAGTTAATTAATATTTTTCATTTCAACATAAATGTAAGATACATGTCTAGATGTATATATGTATATCAAACGTGCACTGAAAGAAAAATATAGTTACTTTTGGATCCATCATTTTATAATATTTCTAATGATAATTATGGTTAACATAATGATGCATATAGTTAAGTTAATCATATTTCGTGTTAGAAACATTATAAAATTATGGTTGAGTCTAAAAGTAATTATATTTTTCTCTCAGTATACACTCGAAGCTGAAAGGTATGTGAATCAAATATCTCTGATATTGGAAAAGGCAACGATCCATCCCTCGAAACACTCGTCCAAGTATTACCGCGGTGTTCTGCACGCGCGTGTACTCGGTCAAGCAGCAGTACATGCTGGATACCTGGAAACACTTGGCGAACGCGCGTCGTTCTCACCAATAAGAGTCAGTCCGGGGAGCATTCCACGGACTTCGCTCGCCGCTCCGAAGTCAAAGGTTCACCGTACACATCCCGTTTATCGTTATTGCAGGCACGCACTAATGAACGAGCCATTTGTCTCCTGGCAATCCTGCGGTAGGTACTGCCCCGAGCCCACCCCTCCCGCCTTTTACAGCGCAGCCGACCACGACTTCCGAAATATCCTAATTAGGACGCAGGTGCGCCTTAAAGATGCGACTTACGCGGCAACGACAAATTACGCGGCCGCACGCGAGTTTTTCCCCGCCACGTTGCGCGTTGCGCCGCGCCGGATTTAATCGCCTTGTTAGACATCTTATCGAACTCCGATGATTTATTATTAATCGCTCGTTTTAGACGTCTCTTTTTTTTCTCCGAGAGCAGACATCGTCATGTGACAATTTAGATTGACGATTCATCACGAGAGTATCTCACGAGGATGATCTCCGCGAAAGCGTCATACTCTCCGTATTCTGCGGAAGCGCGTGGTAAGCAGTGAATAACAACCCAGTCAGTTAGTGTGTCAGTGACAATGACTCATGTGTTGACTTCGCGATGACGAGACAATATTTATGACGAATGCATAAATATACACTTAATTACGCGTGTGCCGTAATAATATAAAAAAATAAATAATACATTTGTTTATAATACATTTTCAATAATTGTCTCTTGTCTAACTATAAATTCATATAAATGGTGTTATGTAATATAATATGGTAATTTAGCTGAAGATAAGATAAATCACCTATTAGATGTAATAACATATATACTTACATAAAGAAATACATAAATTCTATTTAACCAATTATGTAATGAGTGACATTACATGTACCAATTTTAATTTGCAGTTTATTAGGTAAACATTTAGCTTGCCTTCTTATCGATTTTAAATAACGCAATATAAAATATATAAGAACTGCCCTTGAAAATGCCTTAATCGCCTATTCCGAATAATGAAGGAATGCTCGAATCGGCAGACACGTCATTTACGATGATTCATAATGATTTTACGATCGGCGGCGACGCCCCGCCGTAGCGTTAAATATTGCCGGGTTTTATTGCGGAGGTGTCATACGCGGATAAATTTATAACATCTCGCGAGCGGACGGGTGCGAATGGACGACGACGAGAAACGAGACGGCGTTTTTCTTCCGCGAACGCGCTCAAAGGTTTATTGAGGGTTGTACGGCGCGTTATGCACGAGCCATCGTAGCGCCAGGCAATTCTACGCTACATATGACATGTTGCATAATACGTCCGGCTATTTATGCGGATCAGGATTTGCGCGTTACATAAATAGATTGCCACCACCGAGTACTCGGCGCTTTTCTTTTCACGCGCACCAGGCGATTGTCTGGCCGCTTGACTGCCTGGCATCGGTCTTTCGTAACTCGTTCTTGGACGAGGAGCGAGGAAATGTGACAATTAAAGAAAATCTAGCTACGCCCCTTCGCACCGATCTGTTATTTTCAGAAAGCTAATGCTAGTGGCGCTTCATGATGTTAGATGTTACGAGACAATGACTTTAACAACTATTACATTGTGCATAATAATATTCCTGAAAGCAATGTCTTTCAGAAATATTTATTTTTTTTTAAATATTTCTGTGTAATTGGATTATAAACGTTTTTAAAAATGTTATTTTTTCTCGATACTTTTTAAATAATTAAATACACAATTATTACGTCTATTAAGAATAGTTTTTTAAAATTAAAAACAAGATTTTCTCGAGAGTAATATCTTAATCTTGTTAAATGGTAGCGATATATTTTTGCCTTACACGTACTCTATATTAAATTTATTAATAATTCAAGAAAACACGATGAAAGTTATTTTAGACAGTTGGCGTGAACTAAAGAACGACCAAAAATAATATCGCGGCGAAATGTAGAGTTATTTTTGTGGTTTTCATGGTTCAATAATAGCAGCAGTCACGCGAATATTATTCAACAAGAATGAACTAATGTAAAAGTAATCTGTTAAATTTATCTGAAGCCATCTTATCATCCATCTCTCGCTTTTCGGAGTCTCAGACTCGGGCCGAACAACAGATTGCGTATTAGATTGTATGATTAGATCGCTCATATCGACCTATCGTGCGACATGCGACAGGGTTTGCGACTGGCAGCAGTGTTACGTGGAAATCTTGAATTTCGCGACTCGATAGCGGATTTCGATAGCGAGCTTTGAAATGTATTCCATACGCGTCCCTGGAGATCGACGTCCCACCGTCGTTGATCGGCTTCGCGTGCATGCGCGATTTTTGCGGTTACACACGTCACGCTACGGCCCTCGGCCGTTCGGCTGGAAGAGGCGCGGTGAAAGAGGTCGCAGTCAATTAGCGGAGGCAGATCTTCGCGCAAGATGCAAGGCCGAGGCTCATCTCTTCCACGAACGGCCGCGCCGTGCGCCGCCTGTAACCGCCGCGATACCTATATTGGATCATTAATCTTGCCAGTTGGTTGCTTGGTAGCGCCGTTGCATCGGCCCAGGCCCTCACGCAAACCCTGCGCCCCGGGAAAGTGCATGTTTCGTCGTCGCTCATGCGGGACCACGTGTCGCTCGCGCCCGCGACGATATCGAGATTTACGATCACCGTCGAAATCGGCGTGAGATCCCCCGACGGTGCGGTTCCGTGCCGTTGCTACTTTGCGGAAACGCGTCGCGAGAGAGTGACGTGTTTATCCGAATTCCCGATCGCTTGATTTAGCGTCTTGTAGATTCACGGTCGAGTTGAAGATCCGAGTGGAAAGATAAGCGCATTATCTCAGACATTACAGAAAATGATTTAATCAAATAGAAAGTCCTTTAAAAAATCATAAAATCGTCGTTAAAACGAATTATGATCGCTATTGAGAGCCACTGCGTCCGCATACATATATGTGAATAACAAGACTCAAATAACAGGAAACTCCGACTTATTTATGGACACGCGCTAATTCTTAAGGAAACAGACGCGGGAGTGACCGTCTCGCGTCTAGACTGTCGTGACAAGTTTGAGGTATCGCGTAATATATTTGTCGTCTTATAAATACACTCTTCAGCAAAATTAAAGGGCGACTTCGATTCGCAACGTTGTAAAATTCGCATTTCTCCTTTTCATTACTGATTTGAAGTGGATCTTTAATTTCATTGAAAAGTGCAATTGCGAAAATATCTTAGCGATATATTTGGCCAGATGAATTATCTTGAAATGCTTAATGAAGACACACCATTATTAAATAACGTTAATTAACCTACTATTCGTATGATGCCACGATTCTTTTAAGAATAACAAATTGTAAAAAATATCTCTCGTTTTCCGCGTAAAACAAATTGTCGATCCAGTAATAATGCTTTCGATAAATATGCCTTCGTTATCACAGAGTTCACGATAAAATTTCAAATAGATCGCGAAAATCTTTTTTCAACATTGTTGAAAAATACTTGCAAATGACATTATTTTTGAATATTCAACGGAAGTGTCCCCCGGGATGTACGGTAGATATTCACGCCGTACGGATCTATTTCGAGCCTTCCTAATTTACTCTCGTTCCTGCGGCGAGAGTGCCGCGGGTCAAGGGGACGCGTCCCAATCCCGGAACGAGTAGGTCGACTTCCAGCTCGGAGTAAAACCGTCTATGGTTTGCGAGGGTCGTCGTGAGCGAACGCCGCATTTAGAAACGCGTTGTAAACAGCCGCGCGTAAATTTAGGGAGAGAAAGAGAAGAGAAGCTAAGTTCCCCTTAATTCTTATTGACTACGAGCGATGCTCACTTAAGGCTCGTTGTTTACGAGGTCAGAGACGATTTGCCGTCGCGTCGTCTTCTTCCTGGTCCCCGCGACGACTAGGTGCTTCACGTCTCGGTCGGAATCTCCTCAATTTCCCGAAGCCCTAAATAAGCCGGCGATTGAGATTGCGGAATTCAAACGCCGGAGGCCTCGGCGCGGCCGCACCGCGTCGGGTTTCATTCGTGTTTCGAGAACGAGATACGACGCGGTTGACAAAAAGAGGGCGGCGAGCGTGCGAACCGACGCGGCGAAAGTGAATTCCGTCTCAGTTTCGACTTTCAAAAGACAGACAGTTCACCTTGTGCCTCTCGCGCACGTACGCACGCATGTACGCACGCACGTGAGTGCGTACGTACGTTTGTGCGATTTATAGTGCGGCATTGTCGAAAGAAATCAGCCCCGGAGGCAACGAAAACCGTTCCATACCGCGTCGATCAAACGTCTTCGGTATTGCTCCGCTCTTTTTTTCCTTTTCCGTTTCTTTTTTTTCCCCGTCAACGGCGATCGGCGAGCCGCGGAATAGAAAGGCTATTAGGCGGTCTCTAATAGTACAAATTGGTCCATCGCGGTCAGATTCGTATCTATCGCGCTAGCAGCGACTCGTTCGTTACCCTCGAAATTCTAACGGTACCTGTCCATCACGATGTGATCGTTTTCCATGCGATATACGTGAATTAGTAGCCCTAAGCAGAAGCGATAGACTTCGTGTTATTAATTTTATTATCCAAGTTCACTCGAGTAATAGAAAGCACGTATATAAGACAAGTAATGTAAAATTCAGTAATAATACCAAAGACGTTAACTTATAAAAGTTTAGCAGACACGAGACATAGTAAGGAGAGCTAGAATCCGGTTTGAACGGTAAACGATTACGCGATAAATAGTTTTAAAGTGACAAAACCTAAAGTAACGTGTTTCAGAATAATGCGTTTATTATATCTGCAATGAACGATGAGTCACGGTGGCGATATAGCAGGGGTCTGCTGCAATTTCTTCGGAGAGAGATAAATAAATTCAACCCACTTCGCAATCTTATGTGCTAGATACGGAATAAATCCTACCGCCGCACACCGCGGAGTGTCTGCGAGGTGAATCTCGGCGAATAGATCTTCCCGGCTCGCGACAGAAACTCTCGCGAGAATTCCTGCGCCCGTAATAAATTCGCGAGCGTAATGATACCGTTTGGCGGGTTTTTACGCAATTTAGAAAGCACACCGACCGGCGTAAATCGACGGGCCGTTAGATCAACGGATGACAAAGGGGATCTATGCTCGGAGGGAAATCTAATATTTCTAATTTATGAAGCCAATTACGGGGAAGGGGAGAGAGGGGCGGCGCGATGATGTCATAGCCATTATTAGTGGTGCAATTCCGCGGAATGTCGGCTGCTAAGTTATGAAACTATAGAAATCTATTCGCCGCCACGCGTTGCGCTGTATATGGTACACTTTCTTCTCCGCGCGAGATAAATATCTCGCGCGTAATTGCAGCGCCGGATTTTAAAATGCGCCACCGCGGCCAGTGATTCCGTGATAATTGGATCTTGATCCCTTCCGGCCGATGCATTCAACGCGTTTTTCCACAATATGTCCATAAATAATTCAAATGTTTTTTTAATTTATATTTTTATTATATTCTTGTATCTTGTATCAATACTTTAACTTTAATTTTCATAACAACCAATTTCTTTTATTGCGTTTTTAATGAAAATATATAAAATTGATTCAATATGTTGGATTTATGTAAAACAGAGAAAACTTTAAGTTCTATTTATTATGAAAGGCTTTTAAAATACGTCCTGTAGAAATCGAGGACAACTTTTTGGATTCTTCGTGTACGCGGATACGTCTGCAAATGTTGTTACAGATCAATTGAAATTATTGGATCGGAAAGAGCTAAGAACCCGAACGCGAAACGCGAGACAGGTGGCACTTAATCTCGTAATTTTATAAGCAGACTGTTGCCGCAAAGATAAAAATAAACTTCATCATGCAGCGTAACTTGAAAGCGCGAAAAAGCAATTAAGGCAGTTGCAGGCAAATTATCATTCGATCGAGCTATAATTCAAGCAATTTTATTTCGAAAATCGATTTCACGACGGCACATATACGAGGGATTCGTCACTTCGCTGTGTTGTTTCGCGATAAATTCAGCAGCATCTTCGCGATTCGAAAACGTTTCAAAGCGAAACGAGATAATACACATATATATATATTCCGGCTGACCTAAATCTCGATGGTGCCCCTTTTCCGCGTAGGTGTCTTTCGGTCTCTATCGATTATTCGCGCGAATATTCCGCTCAGCTCCCCGGAAATCCTCCCAGCGAGTTTTCTTGCAACTTCAAAACATGAAAGACATCGTAATCCAACCGGTCGTTCGTCGTGAAAAGTGATCCAAGTCGCGCACGTTTGCCCGAACTGACCTAGATCTCCGTATATATCGCGAGGATATGGCATCTAATATCCGAGGATAATTGCGCTTACGGCAGAATCGTCCAGAATTCCGCTAATCGTCGTAATCCTTGACGTTTTTGAATTCTCAACGAGCTCGTGCTCGCCGGGGCGCGACAGCCAAATGGCCGTGCAACGCAATCGCAAATTTCCCGTCAAATTTTTCGCCGGACCCTTAGCCGGTGAAAAATATTGCATTAATTCCCGGTATTTTCCGGAGCGGCGGATAACGGTCCTTTTGAGATTAAGATAACGATCGAAGCTAGAATGACGAAATCGTGGAGAATCCCATTCTTTTTCCTGTACCGTAATTTCGCCTGCAGAATCGATAGATAATAAGATCAGAGAAGATACGATGTGTTACATATAAAATCACATTATCCGCAATCCACATATTATGAGCATACGAATCAGTTCCCTTAATAGAGTTCGTTGGAGAACATTTTTACTTTTAAAAATATTTTAAAATTCTACCTGCCAAAGTGGGACAGATTTGTTAGTTTGAATTCTGTAGGACATTATTGGAAAAGAACTAGAGATAACTATTTTAAAATAGATATTATATTTTATTCATCGAAATATTGATAGTGCATGGTCAAATATTAATATTCTATTCTTGTTGAAAGAAATAGTTATTAAATGTCTCGCTGCTATAATCGTATAAAAGTGTACAAGAATAAAAGACAGCTATTTTTTTTATATCATAATATCATATAATTGGAAAAATAGTTATTCTAATTATACTTATAATATCTTAAATTTAATTTAAGAAACCAAGGAAATTGTATTAAAATGTATTGTACAAATTAACAATGTATTTCAAGAAGCAGTAGAAAAATAAATAAAATACTATTTTTATTTATTTATTTTATTTATTCATGCTTTTAAATTATGTACTTTTTAATTTAATTTTTAATTTTTAAAGTAACAAAATCTGTGTGATTTAATACCAGAATATCACTTGTGAAAATCGTGATATAAATATATATTTACGCGTAAAATATGTTAAAAGAAAAATATCATTAGCAATTCCAGTTTTAGATTATCGGTGATTGTTTCTACTTTCGACAATATCCCGTCGACGAAGTGAAACGATCGCGTCCCGAGCCTGTGCGGCGCAATTCCTAGCGGATCGGTATTCGGCTCTGAAATTCGCGCGGGGGGAGATAGTCGCGGCGGCGCGCTGCCTTTGCAGAAATCCGGAGAGCCTTGCCGAGCTCTTACCGCGAGTCGCGCAAGGCCGTTTCAACGGTGGTATTCGGGCCAGCCGTTTCTCTAGAAAGGAGCACGCCGCTTATGCGGCCGCGACATGACTCGCACGCAGAAAACAAAAACATTTCACCGCGCCGCTCGCGCGCACCCGAGTTTCTCGTTCCGGAGAACGGAGATCCCCGTACTCGTGGACCTGCCTACGTATGCTCGATGGACGGGATCTCGCATGGATCTCGGTACTTTGTGTAGGTGCATGTGGATCACCGCGGTCCCGCGTTCTCCCGCTCTCGCCGCCGCCACCGCCGCCGCCGTCACACGAAAATTCGCGTTTGCAACAATGTACAAGCCGTCGCTAAACAATGCGTCTGAGAAACTCGCGGTCAAAGTATGAACGCCCACGTATGCCGCCGCGGCAAATTACTGACATATTTAACGAAATTCGTTACATAAGAAGATATATTACCCATACTTTCGAGAGAAATCCCCGTTCCACGGCGCATGGAGAGTCTCGGACATAGTCTCGGACCGTCGCGCCGTGTGTTGGCCTCTCCATGGTGCGGGCATGGTACACGCGAGTGTGCTACGTAGTCAAAGGCCATTGTGCCACTCCGGGATTCCGACGTGAGTCACACACGGTGGCCCCGGACGTGGTGCCTGTGCCCGAAGTAAGTAAAGCGCGCGGCATGCCACGTAGCCATGCGCTCGCAATCGCTTGGCTAATCGAGACCACGCTGACTCAGAAAAGGAACCCGACGGGTAAAGAGAGTGGGGCTGTCACTTAAACGCGCTTACCTAATAAAGCGGGTTTTAGGCAGCGGACACATACGATAACCCGCATGCCGCGGCGCGACGCGGCGGAGGGAATCATCGAATCTCCGTCCCGCAATCCAAGGGACAATCACCCGGAGTTTCGATCGGGCTGGCCGTAGATGGCCATCGCTGTCAAAACTTGTCCCCCGACTTTTGACACACCTTCCCTTATAAATCAAGCATCGACCGCGAGACACCGAATATCGAAGTTGACGACACGTGGAGAACAAGACGAAGGTCGCCTCTCATAGGTACGAGAAGAGATAAAAATCGTGGAAAGAAGTGGTCCACTTCGTGGGAACCGAAGGGCCACCTTGTTGTTGTTGTTGGTCCTTGAGCACTTGGCGCGAATTACTTTTACGCGTCTTGTTATTAACTTTGCTCGGCCACTGCGTATCTTCCTGTCCAACTTGCGTTACGTAAACCAACTCCTGTTATATAAACCAAAGTCGATTCGACGCAACGAGCGAAGCGGAGAATTATCTTCGACTTTTCTGCGCACCGTACCGTCGATATAAGGGTATTTGCTTTCAATAGCGTGTCTCCCTTTTCCGCGTACGTTTAGCGACGTGAAAACCATCCCTCCCTCCATGCCTACGCTCCGAATATCAGGAAATCGCTGGAGGAAGAAGAAACGGCCTCGCGTTATTTCGCGAACTGCCCGATTCTCCAGAAGCACTAAAAACTTAAGAGCCTCGTTTGGCAGGCCAAAGACTTCCCCAATTCCCGGCTCTCTCGTATATAGTCTCATCGAAGGGGGGAACGAAAGGGGACCGAAAATTGCAGCCACGCGTTTCGCTCACTCGCTTCGTTAAGGTCATCGAGCGGATCTCTTGATTTCGCGGCTCAGTGTTACCAGCTATCTCAGCCATTTCCGGTTTTTGCCGCGCGTATCCGTCGGTATCAGTTATGTGAGAGGCACGTACGTGCGAACGCACATGCAAAGGCGCGCGCGCGCTCGCGCGCTCGCGCGCACGACGTCGACCATTAGCATATCCTGATTCTCAGCGAGCCGATCGATTCGATCGGCAATCAAAGTGCTTTGCCGATGAATTACGCAAAAATTGTGCATTGTACATTTCTTTATGATCTTTCGTCTTTTACTTATATCATATATTTATTATGATTATATTATATATATGTATGTGTGTCCGTATTATTGCGTTATACACGCGTCGCCAATACATACGTAAGTTTACGTATCCCGGATGCATTGTATAACCGTGAAGGCGAACAACGCGAAAGACATGCACGCACTGTTGCGAATCGCGCATGATGTAGCCGAACGGAATTCCGCCGCCTTCGGAATCCTGGAGGACTCGTCTTTCTTTCTAGGCCGCCTTCCCTCGCCTATCCAGCGGCCACGGAAACCGTTCGTTCGTTCGTTCTTCCGGAGAAAAACGCAGCTCGCGCCGTGATGCTAAATCGAATAGGGAGGTTGAAAGTTGGAGTCACACATTATCATAAGTGAGATCTTAAAATTTTTCAACGAATACAAGATCATCCACTTCTTCTCTGTAACAATTTAATCGCGATTCACCATCATGTCGTTTTGCAGTGAAAAGGATAAATTCGAAACACGTCTAAAAACAATCGCCCTTTCGGGAACTTGTGGGTCGCTCGCTCCCGAGACGATTCTGGACGCGAATCTCGTTGTCGCGATAGAGTCGAGCGATACAAAGAGACGACTTGCAGGTCCGATACCTCGATAAGGGCCAGACGGAGAAGGGAGGAAGAGGGTGAGGTAAGGGGACCGCATGCCTTACGCCTCTGCGTTAGGGGCGGCTGGCGGCTGCGAGCGTGCTAAGAATACCGACGAGGAGAGAAACGGCCGGGAAGAATGTAAAAGACAATGGAATGTGTCGCGTCGCGCATGCGTGGCTCCGTGGAATGCGGCCCCGTAACGGCACATCCGTTAACCACGGCGTCTGCCACGAAACGCGGGGCCTTATTGCGCGCAATCCGCCTTTCCCGCCGACGGTGCATCGGCAAGTTAAGGGCCTTTCGCACAATGCCACCGTCGCCACGATTGTCATTCGTCGTCACAGCTGTCGGCGTTCCGCGTTGCGTTTCTTCCTAGACGTTCGTCGAAGAACTTAATTTCGCGGCTCTGGCGAGTAACTCCGGCAAGAAGAGCACGATTTGCGAAGAGTGCGGCGTTGTTTCGGTGCCTCTTCACGTCGCGCCGTAATCTGCATTCCTCATTAATTTTTGCCGGAACTTACGTTTTGACATTAGACGATTTTAAGTGCGAAGACGATGACCTTTTAGATGTAAGAGAGACCGTTGATATTTTATGTTCCCTGCAGCCTCAAACCGTACACTACCGGGTTCGAAGGGTTGAATTGAAAAATCGCAGTTTCACATCGCGCGGAACGTGTTATGATAATTATACTTCACAGTGACTTGGAGCGACGTCACTTAACATAAAAGGATCGGTGCGGAACCGCGGATTGGATACGCGCGATCCATTTACCGACCATCATATATCTTGAAGAGTTCCTTTATCGGCGACTCTCTTCCTGCGAAAGTCCAAATTCCCTTCTTACAAGTTGTATAAAGTAACCTGTTGAATATTTGCACGTCACGTTGCATTTTGTCAGTGTGCATTTCCGATATCGCGCGTTGAATTTTATCTGCGGAGAAGCATCGTCTCGCCGACAGAAGTTGCGGAGTATCCTAAAGAAACCCATCAATAGAAATCGCCTCGAAAACATCGCGTCGCTATCAAATTGACTCGGGGATCAGCATCAGGAATGCGAACCCATCATCACCGGCCCATCGGATTATCGAGGCCCGTCTTCGCGCCGCGCTCGATTGGAGCCGCGAATCGATGGTGATCTCTCGGAGTGTTTTCGAGAAACCCAGTTCGATCCCCGAGACGCTCCCCGTCTCCTTATTTACTCCACATCGCGAGATGTATACGAATGAGCTCGTTATAAATTTCTCGATGGCCGACGGCATCGGCTGCGAGGCCGTACGCTTCGACGGGAGGGGCCCTCGAGAGTGGTTCTCGATCGTTGGGACCATTGACGCATCGCGTCGCCATTCGCAATCGGAATTTCCTGACTATTTCGCAACGTAATCCGGTGCTTTTAGCTCCTCTGAAATTTTCGATAGTGACACGCCGGAGAAACTCGATATCGTCGAGACTTGACTTGACGTGCGCGATCATCGCGTTACCTTACGGGAAGTCGTGTCGGTTTGTGCAATAACTCGTGTGTGTTATATTTTTCTACCACAGTCATATCGAATGTTAAAAGCCACTTTTGCCAGCAATAACTTCAGTTCAATCTGATTTATCGGCTTTCTTCGGAATTGCAAGCTGGAAAATACACAGAGAGTAAGTTAAACTATATGATTAGAATTGTAGTCGATTTATCGGAGACGATCGAGCGTGCACTCCCAAGCCACAAATGAATATAGATTCTTCGCTAAAACGAGAGATTGCAATTATCGATTAGGGATACTGATTACGATTAGCTCATCGCCTGCTAATTGCAGCCTCGCTCGAAGGAAAACATCGAAGCTTCGATTCTCACGACTTTCCGTTGATATCAACTTTGTGAAGGAGCGTAAACATTCTCGCAGATTTCACGCTTTCACTCTTGTCAAGTCAATACGGTGCATTCAAGTAAATATCGCTTACACGTCTCGGACCCAACAAGAAATCATATTTCAAACGATACTTGATCTCGACATTAAAGGATTAATATCGAATCAGTATTACCTTCCACTTTGTATTCGAGCTAAAATCCACTTAATAATTTATAGTATATCGAAAATGATACCATGTTACGTACTTATCATTGTATAAATAGTATCTAGCGTAATTTATTTATTTATAGATAAAAGTAACGTGACATTTTATAAAATTTTTATACGCTTCTATATAAAATTTATCTTTTTTTATATAGAAATCTACACCGATTGGGACATATATCTATCAACTTTAAGATTATCTTGAAATCTCGCGCGTCACTATAACTGCACATCATTATTTTAATTATTGTTTTTATTTAAAGAGTTCATTGTCAAATATATATCGTGAGTTTATTAAAAAGATATGCGTAACACCGATCGTGTTTCTGACAATAACAAATTATTCGTCTTTAAGTCAAACGGTATAAACGTCCCCATGTCGCGTCGGCGGCGATCTTCGGCCGTATCTTCCCGCTCTCGTAAAGTAATCTCAATAATGAAACGATGTTGCACGTTGCCGTTCCCGATCGGGCTGGCGAGGGACAGAACAGGCTAACCGTTTCTTCGAAAAGTGCCGTAAACACGCTAAAATGCGCTCGCGGACTGACCGCCGTCGACATGTAGCGAATGGTAATGGCTGAACTAACGGTGGAATTCCTCGAAGTGCATGCCGCCGGCTCGAAAGAGAGATGCCGCTCCTCCTCGAACGTATCGCGAAAGTCGCACGGAACGAGGCCCTTTTCACGAGAGACGGAAAAGGGTTCGTGACGTTCCCCGACTTCCCACGAAATGACATGCGAGCAACGGACGTCAATCGCGTGTTACGCCGAGTATTCCTTCAGAAATTTCTGCTTCGGGTCAAAATGCGCGTTAACTTGAGTTCACACATACACATACACATACGCGAGCTGAGACGTTGTAAAAAAATCGATGTATATGCATTACTTTATGCGGAATTCTAAAATGCAAACAAAATCATTTAAAATAAATTTCTTCGAAGCGTTCCAATTTTGCGTGAATAATAGCGTGTTAAAAATTTATCGATTCAAGAGTTCATTTTTTATTTTACTTTTTGCCAGAATTAATTTTTCAGTATGCGCACGGAATAAACAAATTCCGCTGTGCGAATATTATTAAAATAATTTAACATTCCTCTTCAATACTTGGAGATATTTCAGAAGTAAATGAAAGGGTGAAGAGATAAGATCGCAACTATTATAAGAGCAGACGCGTAAGAAACGGGGCAAATGTCGTGGCTCGCCCGAAGGTTTCACTCCGCGCGGCGTTTATCTCTCGCAAAGTTTCCGTTAAATTGAAGTACCAAGAATTATTGCCTATGATTATATAACAGCATTTCGCAACGCGACGACCATAGTCAAACCGACGTGCGAACCTTCCTTGGTATGCGCCTCTCGCGAAATTTAATTAAAAACTTTGCGGGCAATCCGCGCTGTGGCGTAATCGGGACGCGATTTTTGTGTTTTCATTCGTGAAAATGCACGTTATGGGGAACGTCGTCGATGGTCCTCATCCCTCGCGGTTGTAGTACTCTTTAGAAAATTGAATTTTAAGCGATCGCTTTCGAATTATGATATAATCCTCAAACACATCCATTATCTAAATTACATTAGCGATTTTTCGGTGGATGGCAAGATAGTTGAGCGTGTCGCTTATAAAAAAAATGAAACAAAATTGATTTAATACCACGGGAGCAAAGGGCGCGTTGATGCGCGTGAGTTCAGATACTTTGCAACAACAGTCACGGAATGACGTCAAAGTCACGTTGCGTGGCACTATGTTTCAACAAAAACCAACAGCAAATTACCGTCGAGTCTTGTTTTATTTGCGCATTGTTGGTTCAATATTTGTCTACGAGACGACAAAAGATATAATGTAAAAGATAATCTCGGACAAAATTTGAGATAAAGGCCATTCATTATCTCATTCGCGAAGTGGCGTTTTACCTTTTACATTTTAAGCTTTATAGAATTTATTGCGAATTTCATGAGCTAATATCGATTGAAATACCAAGCGACGATCATTCGGATTCAAAGGTGTTATTTCGTGACTTTTGTTAAGGGGTTTCTACGTGCGGGTCAATACGATGGCTTATAACGCCACCCGAAGCCAGAGGCCACGCTTAGGTAGCATTGCCGTTGAAAGTTGCGAGGGGGGAGAAAGGGGAAAGGGGAACAAAAGCGTCTCGGCTTCGATTTATCTTCCGGCCAAGTCGCGCGAGGAGAGAACTTCTGGCGGGACCATTAAATTCCGCGCGCGCACCCTCGACGCCCCGGTAAAGATATTAGCTCGGGAACAACCTCCTCCGCGGAATCTTCGTTTTGATGCGCGGGGGAGAAGGATGATATTTTATTGTTAATCGATGGCCCGATCGACATTGTTCCCAGTTATCCCCCCTAAATCAAATTTACGATGCTTGAAATGTGGCTCGAGGCAACGCGTTAAGCTCACGGTCTACGCGGAACGGCATTTCTAACGAATTTCAACGTGAAATGTGCTTTCAATTCAATCATTGGACGCGTTCCAAAGTTTCCGAATATCTTAGATTGGGAATATCATTTAATCATTCGATTGTATTGGACGATAATGTGGGGTGTCGCCCGAGCTTCCAAGTCGCGCATGATCGGCGCGAGCATATTCACAGAGCGAAGTGGACACGCATTAGAGCCAAGTCAGGGACGTCAAGTTTAATTTCGTTGCACGGAACATTGTTCAGAGTTCCTCACTCCACGCGGGTATTACTCCACGTGCCAAGGTTGTCGGTAACTCACGAACTAACGGCGGAGTAATAAAAGTTATTTTACGTCCGCGTCAGCCAGGCGCGAGTCGCTAGAATGCCATTGGCGACACGTTGCTGCATATATTTTATATTTTAACACCAGGGCGACCGAGTTGATCATTTTGACTGTTAAACACTTTTTTGTACAGGCGCGAAGTCCGCACATTTCTATAGACTTTTTTCTCGTTTGACTAATTACCGAGACACATTGCGGCCTCACAAAGAATTCGTGAATAAACAAATAAAAGAGAAGTGCGAATCATCTTTGTATTACGTGTAACGCGTCTGATTTACACATTGTGTTGTAGAATACTTATTCGCAACAAGTAGGACTCTCATTAATAAATTAATGTCAGCAATAGGAAAACAGTATGAATATTTATTCGCTGATTGAAAATCAATTCCCTTTTTTTTCTTCGTGCGTAGACAAGAAATTGCCATTCTAAAATAAATTCTCGTTCTAAGGTTAAAAGAACGAACGTCAGCAAGTGCATTTCGAAAGATGATTCTGACTGATATAGATTCTTAAATTATAAGAAATAGAATCGAAGAGAAGATAAAAATATTCAAAGATAAAATATTCGCGCGTAATAATATCGATGCGAATGAGAAACAATTTGAAACATATCGTGAGAAATTTTTGCAAATTGTATCTCGTTGAAATACAATGACATTGTAAAGGATACCAGTGTATTATTCATTTGCGGAAAATCTGAAAGAAAGGAAGTGGTGAGGGATAGGAACCGTCAGCGTCAGCGATAGGACACTAGAGTATGTGGGGACGAAATAAGGCGATTTTGATGTCAAAGGAATATAATACGCCGAACTGTGTGGAAAGAGAACGAGGAATGAAATCGAAAATGAAAATTTAGAATCGTCAGATTGGAGACAGAAAGTTAGATTCGATTTGATATAAGTAATGCAATAGTTTTATCCACGATATCGGGAGCGAAAATTCGATTTCTATAGCGATAAGAAAAAAGATAATAATGAGAGAGATTGTATTAAGAAAAATGTATAAAAGAAATATCTCACAAGTACTAATTTAGTTGTCGATACCAATAATTTGTAATTAAAGGGAAAAAATAAGAGAATTTAAATCAGTATCATTATCTATTTGTATTGCATATAATAATTATATAATATATTTATTATAGTTATTGGACAAAAAATATATGTATAAAACCTGTGCAGACATTTGATAAATGTATACATTCAAAATATGTTGATTAAAGATTGCTAGATAATATTTGCACATATAGAGAACGGAACTCGGCGAAAACAAAGTCACGAACAAAAGAATTCTAAGCTTATCAACGGTACTAGGCCGCGTCCTGAAGAATTCGCGGGTAACGAAAGAGTAATCCACGCAAACAGAGCAAGACAATCGCGCGCGGAGAGGATCTACAATGCCGCGAATTAAAAACGTATCGCGGTCGACAAAGAGCGAATCCTTTGAAGATGGGATGCGTAAGAAACTTTGAACAAAAAAAAAGAGGAAACTTAAACAATAGACCGATTTAAACCGAGTTATCCAACGAGGATCTCCGAGACATCGCCAACCACGAATCTCGTTACGGATGCTCAGCGTCCGGTTTCTGCCGCGCTCGCGACATGAAATTTATAAAAGATTTTCCTCGGGAGATTTAATCTCCGGGCTTAATCGAAAAGTAAGCGTAAGATCGAGAGATCCATAAGAGGACGCAGGGAATCTGCGAGAAAGAAAAGAGAAGGAGAAAGAGAGAGAGACAGAAAGAGAAAGGAGGAGGAAGAGAGAGAAAGAGAGATACGTTCGATAAAGTCCGCGGAATGGATTCGTCCGCAGTGTCGCCGTAAGGAGGAAAGTTCGTCGCTCGAGTCGGCGAGCGAGCGGAAACTCAAGAATGCGGAGAAGCGAAATAAAAGGACTCTAAGTCCAAAGGAGGATGCTGAGCTTCGGTCCGAGAGGGATGAGATCGCGCCGGAGAAGGAGAACGACGATCGGGACGGGAGAAAGAGCCGTGCGCGCGGGAGAGACGGAAAGACAGAAGGGGAAAGATAGAGAGACAGAAAGAAAGGAAGAAAGAAAGAGAGGATGAGAGAGCGCAAAAGGATGAGGTGCGGGCACAAGAAGGAGAGAAACGCCGAGGATACTGAAGAACAAGAAGAGGGAGGGGGAGGAGGACAGAGAAGGTGGGATGGCCTAAGGTAGCGAGAGTGGAATACTGGAATGCGCTCCCAGAGGCCATTTCAGTTCGATGTCCTCCGTTCGCTCTCCTGTCTTGCCCACTCCAAGCATCTTCCTCCTTCCCATCCTCCCCTCTCTTTCTCTCTATCTGTCTTCTTTTCTCTCTGTCTCGCTGTTTTGCTTCGCGTTTCTCTCCCTCCCTCCTCTTTTCTCTTCTCCGCGTTCCTTTCGCGAAGCTACGCAGCATCTTTCACCTAGAGTTTAGACGATCCTTGGCCATTAATCCAAGGATCCACTACGGCCCACGGGGTCCCTATTGCTCCTTCGCGACATCCACACGCTGCCTGCTTGCCTGCCTGCCTACCTGCTTTCCTACCTGCCTGCCTGCCTGCCTGCCCGCCTGCTTACCTGCCTGCTTGCCTGTGCCGGTCATCGGCTTCGCTTCGCTTCGCGGGACCACCTCGACGATCCAGACGCGTCGTCTTTCGGGTATGCGACGTCATTCTCGGTCATTGGTCCGACGCGGGTTTTCGCGAATACCGCCGTAATTCGTTCGTACGTTGCCGTCCTTTCTACGCACATTGCTCGTATATCTCCGAGAACTCACAAGCCAAATATACGCACATTCTTTTATAATATGCAATGATTATTGCGTTAATTTTTATAAGAATGCGTTGTTTGAGAATCTTTTTACATTTCTCTTCACACCTTTTATATATTTCTTTATATTCAGATGTATACTATTATTATTAGATTCAGGAAAGTACAAATTAAAATCAAACTATAATTTTTTTATTATAAATATATATTATAAAAATAAATGAGAAAAAGAGAGAGAATATTAGAGAATTTTATAAATCCACTCGGAAACTTCCGAGAGGATACTTCAAAGGAAGAACATATTTATGGTAATCAAGACGTTTAGTGATCCTAAGCATTCCCAGTTCGAAGACTTCCTTCCGATCAGCCAGTAATTGGCATTTCCCACGATGTTAATCTCTCGCTGATCCTAACGAGGATTCTTTCTATGTGGTATAAGTTTACTCTTTCAATCGCGCAACGCTCCCCCGTGACTTCGTCGAAAAGGTGACAGAACTTTATCATGTCGACGACACGTGTCGCACTCGCGGTACCGCGAGTCACTTCGTACATGCGAACGTGCGTTCGTATACGTACGTATGTGTTGCATGTGCAAACGGGTACGCGCGGTCGTACCTTATCCTCCGGAGTATTGTTACCGGCGTCGCGAATCGTACTACGCTAGAACTATCTCTCTACGTGCGGATTGTGCCTGCGGTGTCAGCAGCGTCGAGTCGCGATAAAATAAGAAGAAAGACAGAAAGAAGAGCATTGACTTCATGAAGCAATGAAGCGTCGTGAATTCGCTCTTCTCTGCTTGGACAAACCCGCAAACTACCGCTTGTGCCAGGATGCATCAGTTTTCCAAACACCTTTCCATTTTATCGACAGATTCTCTGAGTAATTTCGTGCGGATATCTTCTTAGTGAACGTGAGATACATGAATTATAGGTTGTTGAGACTCTTTAGTCATTAAACTTTTAAATGGTAATTTACTCTGGATTGCTAATCATTTGTCTACTAGATTAACATCCTAATTAATCATTAATCTCTGAGACTAACGGTCATTAATTCAAGATTGAATAACTTTAATGTTTACTTAATTTTATTATATCAAAGTTCTAGGAATTTAATTTTTTAAATGCAATATTGTGAAAGAAAGATTTATTTATTAGAATGTCTTATCTTGAACATATCAGTGCAACGAATAATGAACGTCTATGAAATTCTCTAATCGATTATCATTAAATTTAGTTGAACGTTTTTTGAATATCATTTATTAATTTATAACAAATAAAAGTATATAGCTTATTTCTAAAAGAAAAATTTAACAGGTTAGTCTATTATGACGTAAACGAACAAGCCGATAGTTACAACATGGTAGCGATAACAGGAATTCCATTCTTGTCGATCTTCATTTACGTCAATAGTTTCCTTGGTCGTATACGCATGCATACGTCCAAGTGTCATAACCGACGTACGATAACGATAATAGCATATATATCGTCCACGGTGGACAAGAACAGAGGAGGAAGCGCTTTATCAGTGCATTCTCGAAGTCGTCCGTTTTACGTGCGCACGAAAGATATCACGAGGAAGTAGATAAAGAAATTTTTACGCAAGTGAAATTGAAATAAACAAATTTTCCCTGAACGACAAGCAGAAAAAACGTGCCGTTATATTTATATTCGCCTGGCCAATGTCACGCGAGTGAAACGAGGAAGTTGTAAAATTTTGCAATTTACTTAAACCGCATATATTAAGATACGATGCATAGAGCTCTTCGTAGGCAGAGTAACAGAAGAAGAGAAACGAGAAACGTCGCCCAAGGTTGCCTGGAATTAGCGCCGCGAGTCTTAAAAATAGTTCACGGAATTTCCTAATTAGCCGCGACGGCCGCCGAAGTCTCGTCTCGTAAATGAAGAAGGAAGAATTCTTCGCAGGAAGATAACAATAACAGCAACGTGGCAACGAAGTTGAAGTTGAAATTGAGTTACTACTCGCTAATCTCTCGCGGGCCGCCCGGTCAAAGACCATCGCCGGCTATGAAAAATCGCCCTACCACCTGGCCTTGAAATATTTCATGTGCCACCTACATATGCGTGCGCTGTAGAACGGTCGGTCCGCAGCGGCGGCACGCGTGTTTATATGCGTACGCGAGTGCATCGGTACGAGGAGGCATCAGCCTTGGTACTGCCGGCAGCCTTGATCTCCAGCAGTGGTTCGTTAGCTGAGCTAATGGTCAAGCGGATTATTAGGATACCACTGCGAATTTATCAGTATCGAAGCGCGCGATATTCGTAGGCAATGGGCGAATGAAGACGTATACGGAGGAAGACGTGGGCGATAATTGGGAAGACCGATAATTGGCAAATCTTATTTTTTTCTGCAGGCTTATTTCTGCAATCTTATTTTTAGAGTCTAAGAATTCGTAAACTCCAGTTTGCAAATTTATCCGTAAAACGATATAGGAAAAAATCATTTCATTTTTGCAATTGAATTCATCTACGGTGTTTGTACTTTGCCTATTATTAGCAATCCTGTTGGTTATTAGTGAATATAATTAGTGAAGAAAAAAATAAGAGGCCAGATTTAAATGACATTGCAAAAATCATTGACGTAAATAATTCATTTGTAGCACGTGGAAATTTTGTATATCGCCGGAACCGGTTTCTCGCATTATTCTCGCGTTATTTATCCCACGATAATTATGTACGGAACCAGTTGTCGTGCCGATGGAAGTCGAGATCGTCCCGAATTCCTACGGACCGATCATCTGCCCGCGTTCTCCAGATAGTTTATGTTTGCGGTCGAAAACTTAACGCGGACGAGAAAGGCTATGACGACGCCGACGGGGAGGAGCCAAAACGACATTCCCCGAATGCGTTAACTCAAATAATTTATTTACCGGCGAATGCACGAAAATGATTATGTATACGTTGAAGTTTGGCGAAATTCGAACAGGCAGACGAGCTCCGCCGTTAATTCGATGGCATTTAGTCAATTTTGTTAATGAACGGAGACACGTGTTATTATGCCGTCCGCCAAGGACAATTTCAAAAGCGTCGGGACCGCATAGCACGTTATGTTGTTACCAAGTCGAGCTAGCGGATCTTCATATTCTTGATCTCTCCCAATACCAAAGATAAGGAATAATCAAAGCGAGCCGAAATTTCGACCTGTTTGTATGAATTTAATAACGACTGTATTTAAATTCATGCGCAACGATACTGTAAATAATTATTGATTGCGCGAACGTTAATTTTGATATCAAACAAATAAAATGATAAATATCGTAATTTTTTATATTTTTTATGTGGTATTTTATAGAGACGAGTCTAAATTAACTTGTGTCGTGTTAATAATGTCATGTTGTAAAAGTGATTTAAAATCGAGTCTATCTTTTGCGATAGTTCTTTCTATTGGACTTCCTTCGAGCCACAAGTGATCTGATCCTCTGTGCATCGCGTCGGCGATAGTCATCTGCATCTCACGATCTCAACTAATTACAATTGACAACCTGATAAACAGACACTTAGTACCGCCTATTATGCTTGCGGCATAGCTTTCTATCACGCTTTCTATTCACGGAGAGAGATATCAAAATCTTCGATCGAAGTTTGTTTACTCATTTAATTCGACAGTCGTACAGCCGATTAATTAACCAAGAATTGTCCGATTTTTTATAAAGAAAAAGAAAATTAATACTAATCAAGTACAATAAAGATTCAGCTTGTTAAAGTGCTCTAGTTAAATTATTATTCATTGTTTTCCTAATAATTAGTTTCTCAATCTGATGATTAATAATTCAGATTTAATTAACATAAATAGCTTTACAGCGAAATGAGATAAGAAATAAATAAGTTATCCCAACGAAATGAGGTACCCTCAAATTCTTAATCACGACTTTCAGGCACGAAATTAATATGAATATCCTACGTCGTCTAATAACCAGGAATGCGATATCCTGGTGAGGCAATGCGGTAAACTTAAGAATGTTGAAATTTTATCCGTTGGGAGAGGGGACAATAATGAAGCATACATATTTAGCGATAATATAATTGGCAGCGAAACCGTCGTCACTGCCGCCGCCGCCGCCGCCGTCGCGACGCCTTACACCAGTTACGTAAAATCTGAAAGGAAAGAGCGAGGACGCCTGTGGCGAATGAGGAAGAATTATAGTTCTTGGACCAGTGCACAAAGGTGTCGTTGCGCGAGAGTAAAAAGCCGAGTGCCGATAAGCCAAGTTGGCAGAGTCCGAGTCGTGCGGGGCTCAAGAAGCAGGACGATATCGCCTTCTTCTCGCGGCCAGGGGAAAAGAGGGATAAATAACAAGAAAGAGAGAAAGAGAAGAGGAGGAAGGAGGTAGGAAAGAGAGAGAGAGAGAGAGAGAAAGAGAGAAGCGATATCATAATTCCTAGCATTTCAAGATTGCTACTCTCCATGGAGAGAGAAGCCGGTCCTCTTCGTGGACGCAATAATACATCCGGCGTAAGGAGAGAGAAAAAAAACGCTCTTGGCACGGCCGCGAGAGACATCAGGTATTCCCGTTTGGCTCGATCGAGAATGCGGATACGGAGCTCCGGAGTAAACAGTCGCCGCAAACTAATTCAATTGCGTTACGCGGTTATGCTAATCGAGCTATTAACGAATGCGGAAGGGGCGGCCGTATATCAATTTCGCGTTTCCGATCAATGATAACCGCCGAGAGCTAAACGTCGCCGTGCCTTAGTATCCACGTTCGCTTATCTCATTTACCTTGGTGAAATCGACGGTATGGAAAAACCGCGATCGTCCGCAATAGGAATTTTTTTTTCGCCGATTGTACTTAATTATCATCACATTTCCATGCACTCTTTAACACATTTGCTACCAATTGGCTCGTACATGCGGCGTACGCTTCTCATCTAATACATCAGTGTCATATGTGACACATATATATGTGAAAAAAAAATATTATGGCCTGCGAGAACCGATTTTTTTATTGGCCTTGATAGGGAACATATATGAGCCGAATGGTAATACGTGGGTATTTTACAAAAAAATAGAAAGAAAAAATTAATTAGTAAACAAGATATGCTAGGTATATAATACGATACTTTATATGATAAATAACTTTATCTGATATACAAATGAGAATGCTTGTCTAATGAAAAACAAATTTATTTAACATCTGGATGCTCGACACACGGCGTATTTCTCTTGTGGGAATTCTCTATCAATATTCCAAAATAGCTTATCTGCAAGTCGACAGCCGCTGTTATTATGAGCGAAAAAAAATTCACGTGGACCGGAATTCTGCGAAGGATAAATTCGACTTGGCTTCCAGTGGATGTGTGGTTCTATGCCCTGTCGCTTCTACGATTTTACAAGCGTACGTTCAATTAGACCACTTCGGTGCAGCGCGTACGCGATATCGAAGTGGCTTTAACGGCCTTTATAATCTTATCGCTCGTTAAATGGAGGAAAGGAAACTGAACGCGGCCAGTGGGAAACAACCATCGATAACGTAAGGAAGCAATCATGCCCACGGAGCCCGCCTCGTTTGCCTTTAAGGCGAGATCGATCATACCCTTTCCAAATGTCGGTCATCGACCGGGAGAGGTCCAAATGTATTCTTCTCAATCGCAAACGCCCCGTTAGACTCCCTTTATTGTCCGAATAAATCATCGGCGTGCTAACGAGTGCGATAGAAAGATAAATCGTGTGTTGTTTCCTTTTCCACCGAATAAACCGAGGGTCGTATATTATCGTTCACGCGCGAACGAGCGTCTTTGAAGGATAAACGGCGCGCTATTACGACTCTTTCTTTTACAGTATCAAAAATCAATTCGTCTCGTTACTCAAGGCTCTTTCTCGGCGTGTGAGAAATGGCGATAAAAAATTCGCGCGCACGTGCGATCGCGCGAGTGATTTTGATACATTCGTGGAACAAAAAAATGAAGAGGAGGGGAAAAAAGAACGAACGGCCATATATCCTTTATTCGCGCCGGATTACGAAATCGATGAACGCTGCCCCGAGGTCAACAGCAGAGAGCGAGGTGTGACTCATACGTGCACGCGCGTATCTCGTGAGCACGCGTCTCGGGTTCTCAGACCCGGCGCTCTGGAAGAGCACTGTCGATTGTCCGAAATGGTGAGCGACGACGTCGCACTCGAGCGCGTTGCACTCGAGGAACGGCAACACGAGTCGACTATGCATCCTCGCATTCCTCTCTCACGCTGCGGCGGCCGCGGCGGCCGCGGCGGTGGCGGCGGCAACGGCGGCGGCCGGCCGGGCAGCCAGCGAGCCAGGGCCGGCGGCCCACACACAACTATCAAACATTAGAGGGGGCCTCCGATGGCCACCACGCTCGTATAAGGCCTGTCTCGCCTCCGTAGGCTCCTCCTGTCTCACCCTATACTGGTCCCCATCTTTCCTGCATCACCCTCCAGCTCCGCGGCGGGTCATACGTACGTACAGATACATCGATGAAGAAGAACGAGAAAGAATGAGAGAGAAAGAGAGAGAGGAGAAAATACGTGTACCTTGATACGGCCCCGGCCGGCCAACCGGCCCGGTCGGCCCAGGTTCCTGCTGGACCCTCGTCCCTACGTTCCAAGAAGTCGCAGACTGCAACGAGGAAAGTGCCAACTCCGTTGCAGACACAAAAGAGGTGGCTGTCCACGCCGCCCATGCCGTGACGTAGCTCGTTTTGCAACAAAATATGCGAACAATATTTTTCTTCTGAGTTACATAGCACTTTCTGTTTAACCCGCTCGATACTCATAAAATCTGAAAGAGTGAAGACGTACGGTCAAATCAAGTTATAATAAAAAAATCAAAGAATATTAGCTAATAATAAAATAATAAAATTAAAGATAAGGATTTCTTTCTCTCTTTTAAATTACTACAAAAATCTTTCAAGTTTCATGTGTATAAAAATTTTATTCTAAAAAATTCTAATCATATGTCTTTAAGCAATTTAGGCCAACGCGACATTTGAAACGTTATCTTCGTAACTTTGATTATTTATTTCTTAATAATTTATAGCAATATATCTACTTCGTTTGTTAATACCTTGTATATATCATATACGATTAGATGAAAATTATTCGTGCGGGACTAATGCCGCGCCGAGATAGCACACAAAATACATTCGAAAGTCGGGCGACAAAGATAGAAAAATAGTAGGTAATTTGGAATATTTGAATTTGAATGAGAGTCGAATGAAAAGCGATTTGTCGTCGATCGTGAAGGCATTAAGCAATGTCAGCTGCCGGCAGAGCAGATAGGACAGGACAGGGCAGGGCAGGGCAGGGCAGGGCAAAACAGGAGCGACTATCGTAGCCTATATTGCGATTCATTAGTTAAATAATGCCGGCCCGGTCATCGGCCGGAGGCCCGCTGCAGTTGTTCGACAGACCGCCGCCATCGACCAGTTTTCGCGAGATACGGCCGCAAATAAAACAAAACCCGGGTGGGCATTACACGGGGTAGGCATAGCGGATCGTTTAGTCAAACCAGCTGGCCGCTATTCGCTCGGAGATTAAACAAAAGTTATGATCTCGTTCGGAGATTACGGGCTGGTTATTATTCGCCGGCGTAAAGGAGTCGGCCGTACAGGCATTTCCATCCCGCGAATCTGAAATACGGCGTTGTTGCATATACCCGAAAGTGGGTTGCACATTGTCAGATTTAAATCCTGTTCCGCGATAACCTACATCGGCCGTTAGACGGGCCTTCACTCGGTAGACAGTTATACCGTACAGTTACGGGAACAATGGACGGTTAAACGAGGACGTAAACACCGGCTTTTCGAAGAGATCAAACATAGTCTCGCTCGCCTAGCTGCTTTCCGATAAGAGATTTTTCGACCGCGATAAAGTACGATGGTGTAACAGCGATCACCTCTTTCGCGCATCTTCACCTTCTGCCGTAAAGTCGTATTCGTGTATTTTCCAGAATTTCATTGAACATAAATGTATATTCAAAATTATAATCTTTTATTTCACATTATATAATATACTTTTTATTGCTAAATTTCCGTCAGACTGTAGAATGTCAAGTACAGTTCGAATGTGAGTGCCCTAAATTCATCTCTGCCTGGCTGAACAGCCGGGGGATGGTCGGTGCGTTCGTTAACCAGACTTAAATCGGGTCCCCCGATAATTCGCGTCAGACAGGTCTGGCCGGAGCTGTTGGGCCCGGCGCGCGAGTCGAACAATGGGAAGGGCTGAATGAGTGCATGAACGCCTCCACTGATTCTCTGATCGGATTCGGCGGGAAGGGACGAGAGAGAAGGGGGGGGGGGTCTTTGATTCGTTGGCGCGGCAGACTGAGTCCGGAGGCTGGCTGGTCGATCTAAATACTGGTAGATACGATCGCACGTCCCGTGAAGATTCTGCGCTCCTATACTACGTATCCATCCGGTTGCGTACACACGCTACTTCCGATGTATCGATAACAGTTAACGATAGCTCTTAGGATCAATTGATTGGCCGAAAAGCTTGTGTAATTGATACAGATGCAATTTCAATGTGTCGGAAATTATTTCGTTTATCGCGCATTTCCTTTTCGCGGGTATTTTTTACCAAAGGCTGTGGCTTAGTCCTTTGCCGCTGGTTCTACGCCGAGACGGGCTAACGGATCGACC
>VBVR01001584.1:0-28922 GCA_011638315.1 Tetramorium parvispinum | reverse complement strand
AAACTGCATACTCTGGGTCTTCTTCCGGACAAGTACCGATACAAGTAGCTGGATCGAGATTGTCGTATGTTTCGTGTTCCTTATTTTCATCAGTCAGAGAGTTCAATGAATTATCATTGTCGACTACTTTAACATCAGTAAAAGTGTTATGTTGATTGAAGGATCGTACTCCACAAACGGCATCCTTCTTTCCTTTACAAACCTTGTCTACAGAATCGAAATAAAGAGGCTCAGGACATGGTTGAACCCACGCAAAGCCGTTACTGCACATACAGAACTTCTTGCAGTCGTCGTTTGGAAGTAAAACTGCATACTCAGGATCTTCTTCAGGACAAGTACCAATACATGTGGATGGATCGAGATTGTGGAAATGTTTAAATCGCAATTTGTTATGTTTTGTCCTTGAATTGTCATCATCAGCTATATTATGAATTCTGAAAGCATCACCTTGACTAATTGAACGTTTCGCGCAAACAGCGTCCCTTTTCTGTTTACAAATCTTCTGAGCAGAATCGAAGTAGAGAGGTTCAGGACACGATTGGACCCACGCTACGCCGCCGCTGCACATGCAGAATTTCTTACAATCGTCGTTCGGAAGTAACACTGCATACTCGGGATCTTCTTCAGGACAGGTACCGATGCAGGTTGATGGGTCGAGATTATGAATGATTTTAACAATCTTTTTGACGTTCTCTGCAAAGTTACAATCATAATTCTCTGCGAAATCACAGACTTTTAAAATGGGATTGAAAACGAGTTTTGGAGTACATTTTTTAAGAGTACTAATGCCATCTTTACAGACATAATATAGATTGCAGTTGGTCTCGTGAGGAATTGTAATGGTTCCTTTCATCATAGAACATTTGGATGATGTTGACACAGTCGGTATGTTCACAGATTCATGTTCGCAGACGACGTTCTCCGGAAAATCACAGACTCGAAGCTTCGAATTAAAGTGTAAATTTTTAGAACATGACTTCAAGATCTTCTTGCCGTTATTACATTCATAATAGGATTTGCAATCATGTTCATGAGGTATTTTGCTGTCTTCGTCGTAACATTTTAAATCCGATTTAGGAATTTTAGACGGCGCTGTGGGAACTGGTGACAAGGGGGGAGCACATCCGGCTTTGGCCGGATCGTTGCACATCTGACGAACGTGATCATAGTGCAGGCCATCCGGACAGATTTCAATAACCTTCAATCCGTCTATACATTGGTAATACATCGCGCAGTTGCATTCGTGAGGTAATTTAGGTCCTCTTCCTGTTGGGGGGCAGTCGGTTGATGTCGGCACGGTGGGTACGTCCGCAGATCCACGTTCGCACACGACGTTCTCCGAAAAATCACAAACTCGAAGTTTCGGATTGAAGTATAAATTTTTAGGACATGTCTTCAGGATCTTCTTGCCGTTACTGCATTTATAATAGGATGTGCAATCATGTTCATGAGGTATTTCGCTGTCTTCGTCGTAACATTTTAAATCCGATTTAGGAATTTCAGACGACGCTGTGGGAACTGTCGACAAGGTAGGGGCGTAGGAGGTAGAGGTAGAGGCGCATCCGGCTTTGGCCGGATCGTTGCACATCTGATGAACGTGATCATAGTGCAGACCATCCGGACAGTCTCGAAGAATCTCTTTTCCATCCACACATTCATGATATTTCGTGCAGTCGCATTCGTGAGGCATTAATAGTTTCTCTGCGAAGCCTGCGGGAGGACAAACTCCTATCGGCAGAGGTGTAACTAAATCACATTTCCCTCGGGGATAATTGCACGTCTGTAGACTAAAGTTGAAGTGAAGTCCTTCCTCGCAGGTTTTTAAGATTTTCTCGCCTTTGTGGCATACATAATAATCGGTGCAGGTTTCTTCGTGCCGAAACGCTCTGCCGTCCGGAAAGCATTTAGTATTGTGCTCGCCATTTAAGATATGAGATGAAAGTGGTTGGGTGCATTTTACTTTGGCAACCGAATTGCAAGCTTTTTTCTCATCATCATAGTACATGCCGTTCGGACATTTTCGTAATATCCTGTTTCCTTCCACGCACTCGTAATACCGATTGCATAGACATGAATGAGGAATCCGTGCACTGTCGAGTGATCCCTTGGGTGGACATATTTCTCGGGATTTATCCATAGCTTCGGTAGTTGATGTTCTAGACGTTGTCGAGGATGTATAAGCGGTGCATTGGACCTTAGACGGATCATTGCAAATTTGCCGTACGCTATCGAAATGCAGACCATTTGGACATGATCGGAGAACTCGCTTTCTATCAACGCATTTGTAATACTGTCTGCAATCACATTCGTGAGGCAGAAGTATACTTTCCATGGAATCTGCAGGAGGGCAAGTATTCAGACTGATTGTCGGTAGAGATCTTTCTAGAGTGCAACTTTTTTGCGGATAGTTGCATGTCTGGATAGTCACGTTGAAGTGAAGTCCTTCCATACAGTTTTCCAAAATTTTCTCACCGTTGGAGCATATATAATAAGCGGAACAATCTGTCTCGTGTTGAAAAGCTCTGCCCTCCGGAGCACATGTAGCATCATAATCATCATAGTCATCATATTTATCAATTATAATGTTGAAGGTTGGAATCGGCCGAATACACTTTACTATCGCAACCCAGTCGCAAACTTCTTTCCTGTAATCAAAATGCTTGCCGATTGGACATGTTGCTAGTACCTTTTCACCGTCTATGCAGTTGTAATATTGGTTGCATAGACATGGGTGAGCAATCCGCGCGTTTTTCTCCGTCGATCCCTTTGGAGGACATTCCTCACGGGGTTTGTTAGGATTTCTTGTTGTTGTTGTTGGGGATTCTGTTGTTATCGTTGTTATTGTTGATTTCGACGGAGTTGATGGAGAAGTCGTTGGTGGAATCGTTGGAGATGGAGACATCGTTGGTACAGTCGTTGATTTCGACGGAATTGATGGAGAAGTCGTTGGTGGAATCGTTGGAGGTGGAGACATCGTTGGTACAGTCGTTGATTTCGACGGAGTTAATGGAGAAGTCGTTGGTGGAGTCGTTGGAGTTGATTGAGAAATCGTTGGTACAGTCGTTGATTTCGATGGAATTGATGGAGTTGATGGAGATGTCGGACCTGTTGTTGGAGTACTTCTACCATAGCAATCTACATTTTCCGGGTAATCACATTCACCGACCACTGGATTGAATAATAAAAAGCTTTCGCATTTTACCGGCTCCGTACCTTGTATGCCGTCAACGCACCAATAATACAAATTACACATTCTTTCATGAGGAACTTTGTATCGCTTTCCGTTTCGTTCGCACTTCCAAGCAGATGGATCTATTGCTTTCGTCGGTTTTGGATAAAACAGTGGCGAAGTCAGTTTCGGCGAGGCCGAGGTAAATGGACGGATAGTTGATGTCTCAATATCCGTACTCGGCGGAGTTTTAATACAGTTTACATTTTCCGGATAATCGCATACACGGAGCAGTGGATTGAATAATAAATCGCGGTCGCATTTCTGAGAGATAGGATTTATCTCGCCATTGATACACAAATAATAATAATCGCACTTAGTTTTGTGAGGAATCAAATGTATTCTGCCATCGGATTCGCAAGAATCTAATGGTGGAGTCGACGTTGAAGGATTCGTCGGCGGGATCGTCGGCGGGATCGACGGAGTCGTCGGTGAAGGAGTAGTCGGCGACGGAGTCGTTGGCGACGGAGTCGTCGTCGGCGGAGTCGTCGGTAAGGAGTCGTCGTCGGCGGAGTCGTCGGTGAAGGAGTCGTCGGTGGCGGAGTCGTCGGCGACGGAGCCGGTGACGCAGTTGTCGGCGTCAGAGAACTTGATGATAACTGACATCCTGCACTCCACGGCCAATCGCACACTTGAAGTTCGGGATTGAAATGCAATCTATTGCCATTGTTATCCATGAAAGGGCAATCTAATGGAGCCCCTTTCTTTCCACTGAGACAACTGTAGAATTTCGTGCAGTCAGTTTCATGGGGCACAAAAATTGTTTTATTCCGTGGATTGACTGGGGGACATTCTGTTAAAATGTCAACTACCGATGATTCCTCAAGGGCAACAACGCCCAATATGGCCACATATGAAATGGCCACTAAGTGTATGCCTAAAATTTAAAACGATGTATGTAATATTCGTTATTTATATGAAATGATAAACTTGGTAATTAAATTTAAAAAATGATATTTTGTTCTTGTTTATAAATATTTCGCAAAAAAATTTAATTTAATTAAAAAATAGAAAAATCTACGAAGTAATTATACAATGATAAAGAATATATATATATATATACATACACACATAAGTATATGTATGTATGTATATATTAAATAATAATAGCATATATATTATATTCATTATTATTTGATGTTCCTTCTTGCCGACATCTACGCACAACCAAACACAACTTGCACTGCACACAAAATTCTCTCTATTTTCGCGTGCCTAAATAATTGCCCTACACATTCACCACTTAATAAACGGATATCCAATTTAATCTTCTTTTTATTTATTTCCGCTTTATCACTTTATGAGAATTCCATCAATCGCGAGCACTCACCTTTCATCGTAAGAAACCATTCACTATAATTGGAGACCAATATCTATTTCTTCACTCATTAAATTGCTAACTGACGAATACGCCTTTACGAAATGATTTTTATATAACGGTTAGATATGATAAGCACGTATTAGGCGATAACGCGCCGTTACAATACGTGCTTATCATATTTAACATTTGACAAAATCCTTCTTTTAGAAGTCACTTAAGTATATCAAAGCAGGTGCAAAAATATTTTCATACGTATCAGATATAGGGTGTCAATTAACAAAGACGACATTAAAACACAGATGTAAGAACAAAAAATTTATTTTATCAAAGCATTTTCCTATAAATGAACAAATAAAGTGCAATAATTTCGAAATAATCAAAAATACGATAAATAAAAAAGTTTAACTTATTAAATTTTCGAGAAAACAGTACTACTAAAATGAAGTTTATTCAGCGATATGAAAAAATTATGATAACTCGCGTTCTTATAAAATTAAATTTTCTGAAATTAATTTTATTTTAATAAGATGTTTGTTTCGAGCTTAGTTGCAAAGAGTTATCATATTGGAAATGTGTAATAAATGACATTTATCGAAAATTGTAAATAGTGAGTCACTTGTTATGTGAGAGAGGATACTTAATTAAAAATTTTGACATAATAAAATGTTGTTAAGATTAATTTTATTTTATTTTTTCAATCATTTGAGATCTATAAGATACAGATATAAGTATCGATACTCTGTTATCAGATGATAGCAATATCCATTTAGTAAATTGTACTAATTATTTCATGTTTAACGTAAAAATACATATGTATTACATATATTTCAATTTATTCTGCTAGAACCTTTTTATTATAATATATTTATTATCCACAATAAGAATGCAGAAAAGATGAATGCCTAAACTATCGATTATTTTTTCCATTTTTTCGATATACTCAATATACAAACAATCGATAGAAGTTTGTAAAATCGGCAAAATTGCACTTTTGCTTTTTTCTACATCAATTCTCGTCAATCAGAGTTTATCGTATTTTCCTGATCTACCAATCGCATTGGGCTTCCCACCACCAGTTGCAGTAGTCCCGCTTCTTGTCCCAGTGTAAATTGTCCGGACAGCACATAACGTGTGGAATGCCGTGGCTACATTGGCAAAACTTAGTGCAGTCTCCTCTATAAGGTAGATGTATCGGTTTATCGTTAGGTTTATCCATCCGAGGAGGACACGTGCCTATACAGCGAGACCTCTCGCGTTCTGTGTCCATACAGCGAGACCTATCGCCTTCTGTGTCCTCTATGTCAGGTACATTCGGTTGAGTTTCTACCCGTTTTCCGTTCTCAAAGCATCCCGCGGGCGGCCAGTCACACTGCTTAATAAAGTTGTTGAAATGCAGGCCTTCGGGACATGCGTGTTCCGTGTTCTTGCCGTCCTGACAAATATAATACAAGGTACAGTCCTGCGGGTGGGGCAACCTGTAGATGCCCGAGGACGAACACTTAGGCTTCACAGGTAAATTCTCCGGGATTTTGTTCGCAGGTACTCCAGCTGCAACGACCGCCAATGCGGCGACAATCACCACGTAGTATCCTGTAAATTACAAAATGCGTTCTCAATTATCGAGAAGAATTAAGTTCTCTAGCATCTAGATGCCCCCTGCATATTTCTCGATGACATCACGAAAGCGTTTTTTAATCCCGTTGTCTAACAAGGAATAACTTTTATCGGCTTTTATGGTCGAGGACACTACCGCGCCAATAGTGCAAGCTTTGTTCTTGCCACGCATTAATACGCATTAAATAAACAGTTACGATAAAAAAGACTATCTGTTATCGAAAATTTAACTTACTTAGACTTAATGGTTAAATCTTGTCAAAGCGGATTTTCGCGTATAGTTTACGAAAAAGAGAAATGGAAAACAAACTCAATAGCGTACGGCACTTTAATTGACGAGTAAGTTGATATTAAATTTGCAGCAACGTCAAGAAACTAGATCGTTATCACGTTACTTATCCTACTGTTGTCAAAGTTCGTTCAGGGTCTTCAGAATCTTACCTCTCATAGTTATTAATTTAGTATATCAAAACGTATCACACATTCGACAGTTAAAAATATAATAACTCGCGGTTGCAACAGAGGAATCGATTTATATCGATCATCTTATCGTTTGATAATATTTTTGCGTCGTCTTATATCTGCACGACGAAAAGAAAACGACAGATTATTCCGAGGAAGAATTAATGAAATAATCCTGATAATATTTGATTAGATTATTCAGCGAAAATACTACAATTAACCAGGAAAATTGTGCAAATACGTAAAAAAGTTTCTTAAAGAATGAAATAGAATATTACATGTACAATACTTATATTACCATACATTTACATCGCGTTATCATTTGAAGCTTTGAAATGTTTTCAGATAATATTCAGGCCGATAATTACATTTCTTAATGTTGACGTGTGAAATCTTAACGACATCGATAAATATAAAAAATGAAGTCACAAGAGAATGAATTATATCTTTTAGGATAGTAGAATCTATCGAGCAAATATATTTGCACTTGTAGGATTTGTAGGAAACCAATCAATTTTGAAAGATGTTTTTTTACGTTAAAATATATTTTATATACAAATAATAATAATTATACGAGTTTCTGTACTCGAAAATGAGTGAGAGAAAGAGTAATCAATATTAATACATATAAAATAATTAAATGCAATATTGTGCAATAAAATGAAAATTTTATCTAGAACGGCAATCACTCCTGTATATTTGATAAAATTTTTTATCTTCTGATTTCTGGATAAATAATAAATAATAAAATCATCATATATCTGCTTTAAAAATATGTGTGCTTTTTTAAATTCAATCATGACAGTTGAATATCGAATTAATTAAAAATAAACAAATAAACTTAAAAAATATATAAAAATGTAAAAACGATAAATGATAAAAATTTATGCAGGTTCTGTTTTGTATAAATAAAGAGAATGCGAAATATATTTTTAAAAAATATCTAATTACGCGAATATGGTATTTCCAGATTTCGGTCGCTTTATCAATGCCGACAATTGAAATAAATATCGATGTCACCGATAACGACAAGGTTAAGATTACGTTTAAATTTTTGTGAGAAAGCAAGGTTCTTGGAAAAGTCGCTTTAAATCGTATATCGCGTTATAAATCTTTATTATATATTGACTGTTTGATTGAATATTATGACAGAGCGATTTAATATAAAATGGCGTTATAAATCTCTCTCAGGAGTAGAAGATCGTACTTTATGTGTTAAACATTACGCGTAAATAATAGTCAGCTTTGCAAAAATATAAATAAAGATTGTATATCCAATCTGTTGTAGTTTACATCGTGCATTTTTTTTTACAAACACTCCCGTTATTTTTATTGGCTTTCTATTGGTGATAACTTTTCAGCATCGCGATGAGTACGTCGTGACGATAATCGTCGATTGCCGCTTTGTTGAAATGTAGATATATTCAGAATGTAGCAAAAATTATTCATTCCATAAATGGATGATTTTAATAATTTTGAGAACCGCCAGAATGAATAGACACATTTCTAGATCGCGATATCATCGCAATTGTATTTCTTTTTTATCAACCTTGATCTAATAATTCGATAATATCGCACTAAATTCCTGTTCTATAATTCTACAATTGAAATATATGTGTCGATATCACAGCTTATCGATAATAATGTCGTTTTGTCTACAGCTTGGCGTAATTAAGTATCATCATCATGTAACAAAATATATTAATTGACGATTGATAGAAATTAATTTTTTAACTTAATCAGAATTTCTCGATTAAAGATTAGCAAAACCGAAATGAAAATTACCAATGTAATATTTTTCTTAAAAGAAAAATTCGAAGGTTGTCTTACAATACATTGATAAAATTTCTACTTAACGTTCTTTTAGCGGTAATTTGAATCTATACTTATTTACTGACCATATTTTGGGAAGAATCATTTAATAAAATCTTTTCTCTCCAAATTTGATGCAACTGTAATGAGTGATTAAATTTTTTTTTTATTTTTTGGAAAGTAGAGCAAACAGAGTAGCACATTTTATTTGCATAACTATTTTTTATTAAATACATGAATTAAGCTACCAATTATATTTTGTTAATTCGAAAACAGCGTATTTTAAACGTTTATGACAAAGTGCGCTTTCGTAGGTATCATATTATACGCAGATATTCAACGATCCGGGATTGATCATCATCGATTACATTACGCAATCCTCTTATTGCGCCAATGATATCATTCGTTATAATACGGAGCAAGTCATGCGTTCTTTCTATCGTCCGATCGTTTAATTTTGCATATTTCTGTCCGCCCGCGTTTACTAGGCGAAGAAAGCTCTCGCAGACGGCCAGATTAGAATAATTAGCTTCATTATCGCGCAACGGTCCGAATGATCGAGACCTCGCATGTCGCCTCGGCCCCTGTCCCCCGTGCCTGGCTTCTCGTCCGTAAATTAAATATTTCGGTCGAGTCACAATTGAATCCAGGTCAACGGGGCTATTTCCCGACCGCGTTCTCTCTCTATCCGAGAGGTGCGAATCAAAGCGAACCTAGCAACACGCGCCGATCTTAACTCCGCGTGCGCTTATTTGTGACGTGATGTGCGCTTGGTAACCACGCTCGGAATCCTACGTCGGTAACGGCGCTGCCTGTAGCGCGAGAGAGCGCGCGCCACCGATCGCGCGCGCACGTGCGCGCGTGCGCGCCCTCGACGTAACAAAACTCTTGTTTTCGCGAGCGCGAGCGAGAGAGTCGCGCGCAGTCTCGCTCTCTCGCGCCGTTGCACACAAAGTGCACCGTCGTCGTCGTCGTCGTCGCCGTCGTCGCCGTCCTACTCTCCACAAAAATAACGATCCAATGGGAAGCGTGTAAACAATGGCTGCGGGCGCGTCGGTTGGCCGCGCTGTCGTCAAGTCGGCCGCCGTCGGCCAATCGGCGGGCCGCGCGGCCGCGGCGCCGACGGAAAGCGGCGGCGCACCGTGCAGTACCCCTCCGTCCCCCTTGGCGGCCGCACGTCGAGCATTCAGTAGACTCGGCCATTTCTCTCGTGAAACGTAGCGACTCGCTCAGCCGCGCGACGGTTTTTTTTTTTCGCGACTGCACCGTGCGGGTACTCCCGGAAGTTTTGCAAAATAACGCGACGCAAAAGGATGATACACTCCGGGCGCACCAGGCTCGAGGTAAGTCAACGACGAGGCCGTCCGCCGTTATTCCGATCTACCTCATCCCGCGGGCTCCCGCGAGAACGCGGCCGCGGAAACGCGCGTCGAAGTGCTGCCACACGGTCCGGGGGGGTCGTGCGTGTTCAATGTTGTCATTGCCGAGGCGAACAGCTGATTCGCTCTCCTGGCTTACGCGAAGCGCGGCGTCCACCACGGACATCGTCGTCGCCACCGTTTCGCGTCCCCGACGTGACCAAGACAACGATTACGACCTACGACAAGGACGACGACAGTGAAGGCGTCATGCGCCAGGACAGTCTCTCGATATTATGCCCGACTGGCTGGCTGCCTGGCTGCCTGGCTGGCTGGCAACACGCTGTCATTCTCCTTACCTTTTTCATTATGCGTTCTATGTACATATTCGCATCGACCAACCGGAGCAATACAATCGGAGCAATGAGACTTAGCTAGTTTAGTCAACCAGCCAGCCAGCCAGCTTCGTTCTTTGTCCTGTCTTTCCTCTTTCCTTCCGTCCTTCCTTCCTTCCTTCCTTTCTGTCTGTCTGTCTATCTGTCTGGCTGGCTGTCTTTCTTTCTTTCTTCACTCCTCTCTTTTTCGCACTCCGGTTCTCTCTCTTTCCCTCCCCCTCTCTACCTCTCCCTCTTTCTCTCTCGCTTTCGCGGTCGCCAGCGGTGGCTACGTCGCCAGCGGTGCGTTCTCGTTGTTAAATGCACGCCTCCCCCTTTCCCCCCCGCGCCCTGGCTACTATCCTCTTCTTTGTTCTTCGCTCCGGCGGCGTCCGAGCAACAACGACGACGACGCGCAAAAATCTCTCCGCGCTCTCTGGCGCACAGCAGCGAATCCCGACGACGACGACGACGATGACGACAATGACTACGACGGCGACGACGTTGTTCGAGCGCGCCACGGAATGTCAATGAGCTCGTTGTTGCTCGCGACGCTGCGAAGCTCGTCGGATGGATGAGTTGCTCCGTTTTGTCCGCGCGTTTCTCGGACGTCGCTCCCTCGGCGTCGCGACGACATCGTCGCCGTCGTCATCGACGTCGTCGTTGTCGTCGTTACCGCGACGGCAGGCGCGCACGCATAAACAAGCGGGTGGGCGCGCGCGTGGCTGTGCTTTCGGCGAGAACGTGTGTCTGCGTGCGCGATAAGTAAAGGAGCTGTGAATGAACCGCGTTTCCGTAGCATTGCACCTCGCTGTCTTCCAACGGAGATCGAATCATTCATCGGGCGCGCTTGTATGTGTGTCTGTGTGTGTTTGTGTTTGTATATCTGGGAGAGTACTTTTTTTTTCATGTTCAGTTCGCTTTAATGTTTTTTTTTTTTTTTTTTTTTAAAGTTACGCGGCGATTTCTACGAATAAAAATTACGCCTGACGTGTTAATAACACCGGGAATAGACCGTGTTTTTTTTCGTGCGGACTACTTTCCTATCTTGCTGTTTGGATTAGATAATTCGGACACGTTGATAACGGCGTTACTTTATTGGATCGGGTATTTAAATAGCGGATATTGTGCGCACAATTTATCGCCACTATCTCTCAAGTAATTCCTCCGTCGGTGTTTCGGATTGAAATTAATTTTTCAGCGGTGATCTGGAAGTAATTTGCGTCTTAACTAAATATCAATTTCTATATCTGAAAGAGTAATAACAGTCGCTCGTTGCGCCTGGGTGCGTGAGTACACAGTTCCAGTGTAAACACGCGTTCACTGCTCCGCGAACTCCGTCGTAACGTGTCATAAAAAAAAAATCCGTACATCGCGTACGCGCGCCAGTGTACAATAAATTTTTTTTTTGCCGAAGAAGCGCCTCTGACAAATCCTCCTTTATTGTTTCGCCACTAAGTACTTCGCTCAGCCTTCGTCCGAAGGCGACGCGTATCCGCGTGCGCGCGACGCGCCTCGGCGTGGCCGTTGTTGTTGCGAGCCTCGGCAAATGTAATCCCATTTCTGCGACTGCTATTTTTATTACTTCATTCATGAGTTGCAAATTGCGAAAAGTTATTGGCATGCACACAGGCCTGTACACGGTCACATGTCGAACATTACGAACTGTCCTGCGCGCGCGCGCGCGCGCACTTTCAGCGCGTGTAAAGAGCGTATAAATAATTAAAATATGAAGATGCAACGCGGAGAATTTGCATTCCGATCTTTGGAATTGCGTGCGCATGCGTTTGGACTGCGATACTAGGTTCTCGATTAAATCGTAAACCTTAATCGATGACAATCAGATTTTTTTTTTCCTTCAAGAGTTGATTCATCGTGTCTGCTCGCGTCTCCTTGCCCGCCTTCTTTTCTTCCGCAAGCACTCCGTCTTTCTTCGTCCACGTCGGTTTCCTTCGCGTCTTCAATCCTTGATATGTCTCTTTTTAACTGCATTCCGCCGTGCTTTTTGTACACAAAACAAAAACCCGCACGTGTTGAAGCTTTGTGAGAGCAAGAGAAAAGGATCAAATTTGCTGGAAATTGTACAGAGCGCGGCTAAAAGGAACAGATCCATACAGGGTGCCCTAGAATTGGCAGAAAATGGACACATACGTAACATTATTCTTTTTGAGTCTCAAAGAGAATTTTCCCCAAGCGGAAATGTGGAAGATCATTATTTTTCGTGACTCATTCTCCTCCCAAACAGTTATATCGCAGATATCAATTATAATACCTTGAATGAAAGAGTTCTTACTAGGAAACCCACGTAGGTGTTCCTCTCCGATTTTGATGAGCTTTTAATATATTGTTATCTAACTCGTAGTAAGGCATATGTATTTTTTATATGTGCAATCTCATGTTTAGGGATGAAACACCGCTTTGTAAAACATCGGTTTTTTCCTTTCGACGCGAATGTCGTCGACACTATAAAAGATAGAAGAAAATTTTTAAACAAAAGTTGAACGTATCGAATTAATAATAATAAGCATTATACGGTCGATGCTGGATCTCTTTGCATAATAATTTCATCAAGTACAGTTTTCTTTGCCCCAGTTAACTACGCGCCGAATGAATTTTTCAGTCTTTAAAACGTAGTCTAACGATAAGAGCTAGAAAAAATAGTACAATCCCAACTAAATTTGGAAATCGATTCTTAATAGAATAAGATATTCATGTATTATTAACGACTGTATAGAAAACTGTGTTGCGAAAAAATATTATCTCAGCCAGGGTTTTAATCTGGGACCAGTGGTTTCACATTCAAACCCTGGCTGAGATAATATTTTTTCGCAACACAATTTTCACAGCTTTTAATAATACATTAGTATCTTATTCTATTAAGAATTGATTTCCAAATTTATTTGGGATTGTACTGTTTTTTTAGCTCTTAGACTACGTTTTAAAGACCGAAAAATTCATTCGGCGCGTAGTTGACTGGAGCAAAAGAAAAATGTACTTGATGAAATTATTATGCAAAGAGACTCCAGCATCGACCGTATAAGGCTCAATGTTATTAATTTGATATATTCTTAATGGTCAAAATTAATTTATTAATTATTAGTTAAAAGTTGAACGGTTTTAAGAGTACTATAATTGATGAAAAATTTTAATATTTTGAAAAAATTTTGTGTAGTGGGAGAATTTGAAAAAATATTTTTTTTATTATAACTTTATAGTATTCTTGAAACCATTTAACTTTTGTTGAAACAATTTTGTTCTACCTTATACTTTCGACGATATTCGCCTCGAAAGGAAAAAAAACCGATTTTTTTCTAAGGGATGTTTCACCCCTAGACATGCGATTGGGTAGGTATAAAAAATACATGTGCCTTATTTTAAGTTAAGAAAATATATTAAAAGCTCATCAAAATCGGAGGGGGATTCACATGGGTTTCCTTGTTAGATCCCATAATACTCCGTGATGTGTCTTCAGCATTAAAGATTAATTCGTAAAAATTCATCAACCTCGGCATTGAGTCACGAATTTTCCGTTTTTTTTTTTCTTGCGAACGTTTGTCCGTCGATGATGACGTCGCCGAATACATCCGAACACCGAAATGCCAATTGCATCGCTCGCAATTCTCCGTAAATCTAATTTCCTAGCAACACGCGTTCGCGCTCGCGGTTCCGCGAAGAGGAGGATGCGCGCGCGCGGCTACGGGCGCATCAGCGCGTGTCGCCCGTCACGAACGATTCTCTCTCGGCCGTCGACACGCCGCGACGACCTGAGATTTCGCGGTACCGAGACTTGAGATTTCGCAATACCTCGCAGTCCCTTGCTTTGTCTCGGGAAATTGAACAAACAGAATATGTCAGCGATATATTGTGTTTTATTACAGTTCGTTAGCGGTTCTTGACTATCCCAACTACTCACATAAAATTGACACGTTTTCTTACTTTCTTATCTCTTTTTTTTCCTATTCCCTTTCCGCGGTAGTCTGATCGACATATCTCGAATGTTAAATGTTCTATCAAGCGTATCTAGCGTGAGACAATGCTTGAAAATTTCTCAATCTCGCGTACAAATCACTGTTGACTATTGTAGACTAATGTAGAATCGGGACAGGTGCCAATTTTCTCGGGAATATCTCTCGAGATATTCGTTATTCGCAATGTTTTTATCGTGGCTTATTATTAGCCGACAGATTATATAGATATGTTTGAGTACTTTCTAAGATAAACTTACCTAGGCACCTCGGCCGGCGCGCTTCCTCGAGACGGGCGATGCGATTTTTCGCGAGGGCAAGAAGCCATAACGGCATATCAACGATGCGCGATGCAACGCGATGGAGGTCGCGCGAACGAGCTGAACGTACGTTTCATTTCGGATCTATTATTAAACTGTAAATAATCGTCTGAATGTCTTTCTTTTTTTCTCTCTCAATCTCAATTTGCTGGGATCAATTTACAAAATTTTTATTCAATTCTGTTTATCTTGTAAAAAAATGAACGCACGGGTGTGTATGTGCGCGTGTGTCCGTTTTTGTAAAACGTGTAAATCAGAAATGGTATATTATTTTTCTATGTCGATAGTTCGTGATTCTTGATACGTGATTTATTTTCGTACAACTGATATCATACAAGTCGCGAGATATCTGAAATATTAACACTTGTATCAGTGATAACGTACGTATGTACACACATGAAATAGAGATGTGAATAGCATAAATATTGAAGTGAAATACAAAGCTTTTCTGTAGCAATAATCTCGATTGATTTCCCTTTAAGAATACAATAGCGAAATCTTAAATTTCTCCGAGGCGTTTGCCCAAAGACTATTTCACCGGCGCGCTATTCCTTTCGATATTCTCTAGCTTTTCACGCCGGATAGTTTGCATAGTTTTATTGCATCCGGAATTCCGCAACGAAATCCCACAACAAGAAATGGGACTGTTCCAAAATACCTATCCAAAAGAATACGATACACTTTCCGCTCGACGCAGTTAAATATCGATGCATTTTTTTTTTTTCAAACAGTGTTAGATCACCGATTTCGATCGAGCAATCCGCGGACAGGATTGGATGGCAGCGTGGCGTACTATAAAAGTGTCGCTCGAACGGGATTTCGAGAAAATCGCGTGGCGAGGATGGTCGCGGCAGATCGACACGTAAACAGAAATTGCGGGACGCGCGCGACATTCGATCGCGCACGCGGAATAACGTCGCGTTGCATCGTGCTCCGACGCATGCAATGGAGTTTACCGAAAACTGAATTCGTGAAAACTGGAATCCACGAAACTACGGATGAAAAATACAGATCTTAGAGAAAAGGAGAAATGGTCGAGCTGCGTAATTATTCAGCACGCAAATTAATAACGCAATAAAAATGATAAAAATAATACGATGACAACACGAGCACGAAGGAAGTGAAGTTTTAAATAAATATTGAAATAAGATCGAAATTTCAATAATATTTAATTCCGCAATTTTTAGAAAAAAACTTATTTAGGGAACGGTTCTCTAATTCGCGCTTAATCGAAATCAAATAGAATTCTAAAAACACTGATGTGTTGTTCCCCCCCCTCCTCCTTTTTATTATTATGCTCCCAGCGACTTCTTTTACTGCACCGTCCTTGTTTCTTTTTTTTCCCTCGGTCGCGAAGCGGAGATTCTTGACGACCGCATTGATCTCTCGCGCTCGCGACCGTGATACCGCCCGCTTGCGGGTCTCCCTGATAGAGATAAGGAATAATAGAAGGCAATCGTATCGGGACCGGTGGCGTCGCGCGGGGAAATCCTCGCCCTTCTCCACCTCCCCCTCGGACGTCGCGCCGTCACGTCGCGTCGCGTCGCTTGCGATTTGCGCACTTTGTTTACGGGCGCCCGATCACCCGCGCGCCGCTATTTGTCTTCCGTGTTTTAGCACACGTCCGCGGCGCATATGTTATGTTGCACGGCGGCGGCTGTGTGTATTTAAGGCGAATGCCGAATCGATGACCGCTTATTTTGCCGCTTTCTCAGCCGCTGTCCGCCCGCTCGCCCGCCCGCGCCGAATCCTCCGCGCCGAGTGCGCTTCGTGCACCGAGCGAAATCGGAGAAACAGCAAGCACGGGCCAAAAGGGAAGAATGGCCCGTTGAGCGGATGTGCAGTTAAAAACGTTACGCGTATCCGGTATCTTGGGCGTCTGTGAAACGATACACGTGTGAAGAAACGTGAAATATATATTGCTAATGAATTCTCAAGTTGAGAGATAATAGAGTTATTGAATCGCTCTCGTTAGGACTTGCAAATGCGCTTTAACCTTCAGCTGGAAAATTCGCGGTTACGATAACGCCGTTAACGTCAACGCACGTGTCACCTTTAACTTGTTTACCTTATCGCAAACACAAAGAGGCTGTCTAATCTTGAGCGGATCAGTTTATCATTTATCTAAATTACCTTTCCCAATACATACGTTACATATGTTTTTCGGATTCATTTCTATCAATTTAGGTCCATTTGTAGGGTCTATTTCTACCAATGGAAATGAACTATAATTTACTTTTTCTAGTTTGAAGAACTAGAAAAAAAAAACTAGTTAAGCCGAGATAGAGAGTAATAACGTCTACATTGATAGAAATGGGCTTGATAAATTATCATATGATCATTAAATCCGGTGACATGATATTATAGACTGATAGAACAGATATCTTTTTTATTAATGTATGTATGAAATAATACATCTGAAATAAAGTTAGCTCTGCGGGCATTGAGATTTCCAATTATTTCTGGTCTCTTAAGATACAAAGTTCGTTTCGATGGAAACTGTGAGAAAATATAGCGCTTGAATTATAATATAGAATATAAAAGGGAGAGACGGGATCTTTTGCGCTGGTTATTTTGGTTATTTCGCGCGCATCGAGAACTATTCTGGATTATACGAGTCATAATTATTCACGAGGCTGCGGTCGTATATTTTACTGTTTAAGGTCGAAACGCAATAGCGTATCTTTGTCGCATCGATGGCTATCGCCGGCCAGAGGCCGCCTTCGTTATCCTGTATAATTTTATGCAGCGCTTGCATACTTCATGCGATAAGGCATGGAAGTTTGAAGAGCCGCCCGCTCGCGCCCGCTGCCGATCTATGCATACGGCTATTATTGATAAAAGCGCTTCCAGGCTTTATTTCAAGGACGCACACAATGACGAAATGGACGTATCCCAATTTCGCGGCCTTAAGTAAAATAAACCCCCCCCCCCTTCGAGCGCATTACCTCACACGCGAAATCCGTGGGCGAATTGATCATTTCTAGCTCGACGGCGGACGCATAAACCTCGCGTCTGCAAGATTTGTCTAATGCACGCTTAATAGACGCCGTCCGCAAATATCTGAAATCCTTTTACATTTAAATGCATGGCTTGGCACTAAACAGATTATTAGAAGCTCATTGGAAAATTTGCCGATTCAAAATTCATAAAAGACTAAGGGATTCATATCAATATCAGCTGAAAATCTGATTAATAAATTTTCTGTTACTAATCTTGAAGAAGGGGGAGGTGAAGGTATTAATCAACATTTTATCATTTTTATAATTCTACTATTTATTTATCAGAATTTGACTTCTCGATTTTGCTTAAAAAACATTCAGCAATACGTTATTGATCGGTAATATGTATCGATTTCATCCGCGAGTGGTAAAGTGTTAATACTGGGTTAATTCCTGCAATCGTACGTCAACTGTTAAAATTATTCGATAAATTTTCTAATGTTTTATACTTGCATGATTTTTGCTTGGAATGTCACGTTACCTATAAAACTATATGTACATAACTCTAGCAACTTTTTAATTTTTTTATGTTATAGGTACCGTCGTGGCGTAATAATTTTGTAGTTAGGTTTACAAGAACGTGTTGCGAAAGTATCCTTATCTGACGGCAGGACTCTCGCAGTATTTAAGCAAAATTAATACTTTATTGTTAATTATTCGTAATTCGTTGGATCACAAAATTTTTTTACAAAAGGAAACAATTATATTTATTTACTACGTATTGTAATATAATTTGCATTATTTTATATTCCAAATTTAACTATTTAAAATTTCTTGTAGATATACTTATGTATCAGCTTTAATTTCTACTTGTTGCGAAATAAATTGAAGCTATAAATTTTCATCTCACCCAATTGGCATTAAATAAATAAACGTTTACGAAAGTAGCAATTGGTAATTATAATTTCACAACCTGCATTAACTTACTGTATATGGTGATTATTTCTTATCTTTATACTATACAAAATGAGAAGTCCTTTCATTTTGTAGAGATTGCTTTCATGTATGTATCACACAAACGTAAACGAATTCATTGACTTATTGTAACATCGACAAGATACGGCTAAATCGAATGACAAGGAACAGGATTTCTTCTCCGATATTGATGAGCTTTTAATATGTTTTTCTAACTCAAAATAAGACATATGTATTTCTTATACGTGTCCAATCGCATGTCTAGGGATGAAACATCCCTTGAGAATAAAATTCAGTTTTTTCCTTTCGAGGCGAATGTCGTCGAAACTATGAAAGATAGACAAAAATTTGTTAAACAAAAGTTGAACGGCTTTAAGAGTAATATAATTTGGTGATAAAAAAAATTACGAAAAAAATTTGAGTAATGGGTATTTGAAAAAAAATTTTTTTTTTGTTTTAATTTTATAGTATTCTAGAAACCATCTAACTTTTGTTTAAACAATTTTTTTCTATCTTTTATACTTTCAACGATATTCATCTCGAAACGAGAAAAAACCAATTTTTTTCTGAGGGACGTTTCACCCTTAACACACGATTGGGCACATGTAAGAAAATACGTATCCTTTCTTTTGAGGTAGAAAACAGCATATAAAAGCAAAATCGGAGAGGGATACCTACGTGGGTTTCCTTGTGAGCGCATTAAAAAGATATCGAGCAAGATTTGCAGCTATCGAGAGTGAAGAAATGGTTTCTCTGTTTCTATCTCGCGCAAGACGTATATAAGAGCAATATTTTGATCTCTGCGTTATCTTTGTAAGATTAGAAATACAATTGTCCTAAATTTTTCATTTTTAATTTTTAGTTACCAGTAATTTTATCATTGATATTAATGCAATTTAATTTACTTTTGTCTCTTGACTTTTCTATAATAATAATATTTCTGTAATAATATTAAAGTATATATATGATAGGGGAGAGGCGGGCAGCCCCGGACATTTTTATATATCTTCAATACTAAGATGCGTAGAAAAATAAATGTCATGTTAAAACATGTCTGCCTCAGCGCATTAACGCTGTGACAATGTGACATTTCTTTTTCTAAGCATCTTAGTATTAAAGATATAAAATGTCCGGGGCTACTCGCCGTCCGCAGCTGCCCGCCTCTCCCCTATACAATACATCATTATAAAAACATACGTCCAAGCAACTTATTAACATTATTTTTTGTTACAATGTATTCGTTACGTGTGGGGGATACGTATGCGCACGTATGCATAGACACACACGCACACCGACACGCACAGAGTTGTTTCATTTTCCGAGATGAAACAACGTTAAGTCATAAAAAAAATATGCAATAAAATATTCGGGATTTACTTGGGAGCGACTTGTGCTTGAAAATGTTTTGTGGATTCGCGCGCCGTGCTATTCTGCATGCGTCACCGTTCTTCGCCGCTTGTTTCCACTTCTATTAACTCCCTGATAATCAAGCATTTCGCGAGCGAGCTTTCCTCGTTGAAAATGCAACGAGACGCGGAATCGAGTGCCGCAGGAAAAAGAATCGCTCCGGTCGTCGTAACGTCAATGAGACACGCTTGCACAATAGCTTTTCGATAAAAATTGAACGCAGGTAGTCGAATAGAAAGCGTTCGCTAATTAATCGAGGATATGAAATCGCAATACATGTACAATACTGCGGCACGAGGAGTATCGTTTGTTTGTTTGAAAAAAAAAAAAATTATTTAGGAGAAATCCAATAATTGAAATTGCACAGATTAAACGCGTAATGATATTTCGATTGTATTTTTATGTGCGAATGTAATAACTTTTGCACAACACAGACATAGTGGTGTATATGAATATGTATGTATGACGACTGGAAGTCGCTCGCTTTTACTCGAGTACACGACGTTTACTTGCGAATTAACAACCGTATCACTTTCCAATTAGAATAATCAATCATTTGAATTCCGACTTTGCATGCGCTATTGTTCACACCGGGATCGACGATGAATCATTGATTGGCGATTAGTATATGACGAAAGGAAATCGCATATCTGGAACACGGCGAGGTCGTAGGTGTCATCACGATTTAGCGAATGTAAGAATTAGTCGAGAACGATAATGCAATTGCGGTAATTAATAAAAAAAATTACGTTTATTATTCGTATCTTTCAAATTAAGCAGATACCAAAATTGGGCAGATTCGGTGTACAAATTATAAAAATGATTCGAGCAGGCAAATTGACGATTAAGAATCTCTAAGAGTAACAACAATACAAATCCACGATTATCGTATAGTCGAAACAGAACCCTACGAACAATCGTGGACAAATCGGCTGCGGAATTATGCATTCGCTCTTGCGTGAAATCCCTCCGATTTTCCGCTCGAAGGCCGCGAATTCCGTTTCGCGTCGCGGTGTCAGCGCGGACGGAAATGACACGTATTGGGATATGTTTTTTTAGAAAAAAGTAAGTCTCCAACAGTTAGGAGTGGGAGGCGGGGGCCAAGGGGTACTGGCGGTCGAAGAAACGGAAAAAGGAAGCGGCGGTACCGGTGGACAATGGTGGAAGCAGCAGCATCCATCCTATCATCACCATTATCACCAACATCATCATCATCAACAACATTATCATCATCAGGGCGGTTATTACACGCAATCGCATACTCACAACCCTGTCACTACCATGAAGCAATCCTACATGCAGGTTAGTCAATCTAGAAAACTCTGTCCGGGCATGCTGATGGTAGAGCTTTACTCCATATCACGCCTCTCCTCCTGCGCTTCTTTCTCTCTCTCTCTCTCTCTCTCTCTCTCTCTCTCTCTCACTCACTCACTCACTCATGTAACGCTATGAAGAGCGTATGTCTAACGTTGCGTCCCATCTCTCTTTCACTCTCCCTTTTCCCCGTATCCTTATCCGTCCCCGCCAACGTGTGCGTACAACGGAGACGGATCATTCGATTCCTTTCTATGAACGTTCGTCGCTATGCGAGCGATAACGCAAGCGCGGCCCGACTCACGGTCACGATCAGGTCATATTTAATCACCTGTCTTTCCGTTGCAGCTAACATGGGTGTTTCACGATGACGAGGCGCAGATTAACAAGAAACTGCCAAAAGAATTGCTACTCAGGTACGATTTTGCCTGCGGCGCATTATACGCCTCGCATCCTTAACACCGGTTGGGAACGAATTGTCCCCGGCATACATTGATAGGGAACTTTATCGGTTTTGGTGATTGAGAGACAGGAAGTTTGTGGAATTTTTCCGTCCCCTATTTTTCGATAATCCTGGAATCTAATCTCTAGACGCTCTTATGTAATGCAAAATTCGTGTTTGCATTTGAAATGCAATATAATCGCGTGTTTGCCCTTTCAAAACTTTTTACATGCGAGATAGATATCTTTCATGCTACACGAGATTGGCGCGTAAAGACGTAAGCGTTACGTCTCGTCGCGCCTCGCGAAAAACTTGAGTCCACAACTCGCGTTCGCTTAGGTGTTAAGCAATCGCGGGACGCCGATAATGCCGCGAGTCGCTCTAACGAGTCTCTGTGATTGACAGAATTTTTTCGTACCTCGATGTCGTATCGCTATGCCGTTGTGCCCAAGTAAGCAAAGCCTGGAACGTGTTGGCGCTCGATGGGTCCAATTGGCAGAGGATCGATCTCTTCGATTTTCAACGAGACGTGGAGGTAAATAGAGATATCGTCTCGGCGAGTCCCTCACGTACTTGATAAGAAAAAAAAAAGTAGACTCGCGATTAACGCCGGATGCGGCGGATCGTTTGTGCGTAGGGACCAGTAATAGAAAATATCTCGAGGCGTTGCGGCGGATTCCTCAGGCAGCTCTCGCTCAAGGGATGCCAAAGCATCGGCAACAACTCGATGCGCACCCTAGCCCAGTCGTGTCCTAATATCGAGGAGCTTAATTTGAGTCAGTGTAAGAGGATCTCGGATGCGACATGTGCGGCCCTCAGCAGTCATTGCCCCAAGCTCCAGCGGCTGAATCTGGACTCCTGTCCCGAGATAACGGACATGTCCCTGAAGGATCTCGCGGCCGGCTGCCCGCTGCTCACTCACATCAATCTCTCGTGGTGCGAGCTGCTCACCGACAACGGGGTCGACGCGCTCGCCAAGGGCTGCCCGGAGCTCCGCAGCTTCCTGAGCAAGGGCTGCCGTCAGCTGACGGATAAGGCTGTGATGTGCTTAGCGCGCTACTGTCCTAATCTCGAAGCGATCAATCTACACGAATGCAGGGTACTTATCTCATTGACTCTCTCCAAATCCGCATGTTACGCAAAGAGGAGCAATTGCGCCACGCGCCTCTCAGACGCTGCGGTCGTCGTCGTCGCGCGGCGGATTTGTTGCCGACGAGATATCGCCGTTTCTGTTTCTCAAAGAGATAAGGCTCGCTCGTATCGCTGAAATGAAATTGACATTCTTTTTTTTTTCTTTTTCACACCGAGGAAGCCGTTTGTGCGCAATAATATTTGCAATTTGATTCAATAGCACGTGTTCGCGCAGCGACGTTCAAGACTTTCACCTCTCGATAGAAAGCGAGATATATTAAAGTGAAGAAAATCTCGCTATAATATTAACTATTAAAAAATTATCTATATATATATATGTATATTTCGTCAGCAACAAATTTCATATAATAGAAAAAAAAATTGCATGCTTAAAAAATATATTAAGGAGTTATACCTAGTCAACAGGCCGAAAAAAACGTATTTTTTGAGAATTTAAAAAAAACTGTTAGATATTTTTATTTTATTGATTTTGTGTCATAATATACATCTATCAGAGAAGTTTTTATAATTTTTTCAATTCAAAATATCGAAGAATATAGGTATAGTAGCTGTTTTCTGGAGACAATTTTTTTCGGAAGCGCTTGATGGTGAGTAAGATTGCTCGGAGCTGGATCTGAAATTAAAAATTCAAAAAAATTCAGCTTTCGTATAAATTTATGTAGTCGATGAACGAAGGGATTTTAATTTTAATAAAAAATTTTTTTATTAACAAACGAAAATTTTTAGCAAAATCAATTTTTTTGTAAAATCCTTCGTTCACCAACTAAATAAATTTATACGAAAGCTGAATTATTTTGAATTTTTTATTTCAGATCTTGCTCACCACCAAGCGTTTCTAAAAAAGATGTCTCTGGAAAACAGCTACTGTGCCTATATTCCTCGATATTTTGAGTAGAAAAAATTATGAAAACTTCTCTGATAGATGTATGTTATGATAGAGAATCGAAATAAAAATACCTAACAGTTTTTTTTAATTTCCAAAAAATACGTTTTTTTCGGCCTGTTGACTAGGTATAATATAAACCATTATATTTTATTCAAATAAAATATTACATTATATTTTTTATACAAATAAAAGCCATTAAATTTTATTCGTAAATGTATATTGGAAGTTGGTAAGTAAAAATCACTTTGGGATCCTTGTTGCAGAATATAACGGACGACGGAGTCAGAGAACTTAGCGAACGGTGTCCACGGCTGCATTACGTTTGCCTGTCGAATTGCCCCAATTTAACGGACGCGACGTTGATTAGCCTGGCACAACACTGTCCACTCCTCAATGTACTCGAGTGCGTCGCGTGCACCCATTTCACGGATACGGGTTTTCAGGCCCTCGCGAGAGTGAGTTGAATCGGCGATCCGTTCGTATCGTAAACAGCCGAGCCGTGAAACTCTACTCGACTTTCGACTTTCAGAACTGCAAACTGCTCGAGAAGATGGATCTGGAAGAGTGCCTTTTAATCACCGACGCCACCCTCACTCACCTGGCGATGGGTTGTCCGAGATTGGAGAAATTAGTGAGTAGCGATTTAATATAACGGCATATCCGCATTAGCCAATGCCTATGGCGTTTGGTGCCGGTACGCCTTTTCTAAATCGCTACTAAAGTGCATCTTTATCGAGACTTTTGCCATTTCCGAGCGCAGAGTCTATCACACTGTGAATTGATCACCGACGAAGGCCTCCGACAAATCGCACTGTCGCCGTGTGCGGCGGAACACCTAGCCGTCTTAGAGCTGGACAACTGCCCGAATATCTCGGACAACGGTCTGAACCATCTGATGCAAGCCTGTCACAATCTCGAGCGTATCGAACTTTACGACTGCCTACACATTACCAGAGAGGGCATACGTAAACTCAGAGTATTGTCCCGTTTTATCGTATTCTCTCCGAACGTTCATGCGTTACGCGGAAAAAGAGATCCGGCGGCATTTTCCGCGGAGCGTTATATTTAGCGCTCACCGCTGAGTGCGTATCACGCAACTATAAATCACGAATTCCGCAAAAAGAGCTACGATCCCGCGCAATTACGATACTCCATCCGGCGGCTGGGTATAATTAATACTACTTTTTCCGCTTAACAATGAATCGTCATGTATATGTAAAGAACTCGCGACTGCGACTTACGGTACACTCATCACAGATCCCTACAATGTGCTATAGTTTGAAGAGACTCGTCTTTTCCTCATTCGTTTCAACGAACGGAATAAGTCGCAGTCGTACGATTAGAGATAGAATTTGTTGTTCTCGTCATCCTTAATTTACGGATATTGATTATTAAATTTGTTATCTCTGCTATTTTAGGCCCATCTACCGAACTTAAAGGTGCACGCGTATTTCGCACCGCCGACCCCACCACCCAGCGCGGGAGCCTCGCGACAACGATACTGTCGGTGCTGCGTCATTCTGTGATTTTGCCTTCAACTCCTAACTCCGAAGTAAAAATCGTCCGATATATATATCCATGGGGATTATAGTGGACCTTTATCGGTAGTCGCTGCCTGCGGCGATTATGGGACCTCTCTCTCTATCGCGGTTACCGGAGGAGTCGCTCCGGTTGCCCATCATACATTGATAAGTGAGAACGGGACTCGTTGTCAATTGCAAATCGTTAAATCGATTCAAGCTCGACACGCAACGAGTGAAGTACGTCACCATCATCAACACAGCCACTGATGCTACTACTGCAATTACCACTATGACCGCTGCTGCTACTGCTGCTATTACTATTACTACTATTACTACTACTACTACCGCTGTTACTACTACACTTATTATTATTATTATTATTTCTATTTGTACTCCGTTAGTAAGTGCATCGCCAACTATCTCGGTTTATAATTGCGTGCGAGAAGTTTAGTCTGCAAAGGAAAGAAATTCTCAGGTTTCCTTAGCGATATTATCGTTTTCTATGATCTTCATTTAGCGTTCGTCCACGGAGAGAAGTGATGCGCGCACGTGCGTGAGCCGCTCGTACATACAGCGTCGCTGATACATACGGTGCGACGTATTCGAGAGCGAGCGAGCTTATTTTGATTAGCGTTCGGACGCGTATTTTCCTAGCGCTACGCGAGCAAGTTTATCGATTTACGTTGCTCGATAAACACGAGATACTTATTTTAAGATACGCGTAAATGTCTTATAAATATCTTAATGAGCACCCGCGCGCGTACTACCGATGGGGCGTGGAGGAAAACGGTAGTTTTTAGGGGGTCGAGCGTAATTAATGCGTGCAATCGTATCCAGAAGTCGAATTTCGCACACATCTCGATGTGTAAAACCGTAGCAGTTTCTCAACGAACACTGCCTATAATGCTATTGATAAACGAGAAAAAAAATGGGAGAAAAAAATAAGAAAAAAAATACGGTATAGCGACCGCGAATCGAATCTCGTCATAATATTTAGGATATTACTATCGTTTATCGTATAAACGTAGACATATAAACGCACCGACAAAGTACCGGCTCGGTGAAAGTGTTTCTTCTCGGTGTCTGTTTAAAAGTATTAAACGTATCGCGCGTACGTGATTACCGAGCGACACCTACGAATTTCTTTCCTTTCATTTCATTAAAAAAAAAGAAAGTAGGAAGAGAGAGAGATGAAGAAGAATGCGTGTCGCGGAATTTGTCGCATTAAGGGCGCACAACTTTCAACATTTTAACGACGAAAATTTCGACGTATTGTGATCGTGGACACTCGAGACGAAGTGAGTAAGGGAGGCATACGCTCTCGAGTATCGTCTTTGAAGACTCTACCGCCGCTGGCGCGGCATATAGCGGTGTATGAGAGATGCATTTTACAATCGATTCGCGGGCAGACGGTATTTAACGCCCGTGCATCGTACCCTCGAGTACCCGTAAAACGTAAACACCACTTCTCCTCGACAGCCCGGACATCTATTCTATTACTTCTTTTCCCTGTTTTATTATCTTGTTTTTTTTTGTTTTTTGTAACTTGTCATGGACTAGGAGAGCACAGACTGACAAACGAATCAAAGCGTTAATGTGTTAAACCGATTAACTTCGTGCCGGCGGCGACCAGCGCTGGCGTTTTTACTTTTTAAGCCTAGGTTTAAAAAAAAAAGAACGGAATGGCGGCAGTATCATGAAGCCACGGACGTATCGCGAAGGGCGGATAGATCGGCAAAATCTCCGCGTGCGATCTTCGTCAAGTTGATCCTGGATACTCCGTGACTACAGTGACGATGTGCCCGATGGTGAAGAACAAACAAAACAAACAGAGAAGACGTTTTAATCTCCGACTCAGTGATTGTAGAAGCCCCGATCGTAAGATCGGTGCCACCTTATCAATCGAATCACGGTATTGTTCGATGAAGCAGCCGATTTGTTGTGGGACCTTTGCGAGCGCGTTGAGCGCCGCAAAAGAAAAAAAAAGAAAAGCCGAGCAGGATGCGAAATGCCGAACGTGGTTTCCCCGAAGGGCCGGGAAACGGACCACGGGAAGATGGAACAACCCCTATACATGTGGATTACGATTTTCCATTTGATTGTACACGAAGAAGTTCCACAGCGTAATTCCTCCGAAAGGTCTCGCGATGGAACTTAATGGCGGATTTGGGTTTCGAATCGACATAATTTATTTTGAATATAAAAAGACACTACACACGACACATGAATGCGCGTACACACATACAAACACATATACAGACACACATACATTGGCTATATTTTTAGAAGCGTACCCTTGCCAGATTTTTACTAAAGAAGCCGAGGACGCACTTTGAACGCGTTAATGGCTGGTCGAAGACCAACGCGCGAAATTTTTAAAAGCGGTCCAGTTTCGAAGTGCAATATCCGTCAGACGCGAAATGCGCCTCGTTTTCCTTCCTCTGTCTTTGATTCGTGAAATCGTGAACTCGGTTAATATCACGTTAAGCAAAAAGGGGGAGAGGGAAAAAAAAGGGGGAAGAAAGAGACACGAGGTATCGATTGTTAATCCTTTGGTAGCGTGTAAGAGACGTACCGCGTATATATTGAAGTATATAGCGTGTAACAGAAAATAACGGATGCGGCAACCTAGATATATAATACAACAGTAAATAAATATATAGATAAGATATGTTTTATACGCTGCATGTCATCCCTAGTGGAATAACGTGATCATTGTAAACGTGTCGTTCGAAGTCAGGTTAATAATTATAAGCGATGTACGATTATACGCGCGCATGAACGTAACTCGCGATGATGCAGGACGCACACGAAACCAGTACACATATAACACAGAGACACGCGCGTTGTCCGCACTCGTGGCAAGGATTTCCGACCGCTCCCGGGATGAGCGTTTGCGTTTCCCTCTTGCGAGCTTCTCCGAACGGAATTGTCCGTCGCGTCACGGCCGATTCGACCGCACGTGGATTTCTCTGAAAAGAGATGGCGGAATCCTGTCTTCAGCGGCGTCCCGGAGGACGAGGTCTCACGCTCGCGACGAGCGAGAGACGAGAGAGGATTCCGCCGCGCGGTCGACCGCCGCCCGATGCGCGAGCTAAACTCAAAATACAAAGTCAATCGCAGTGCCTGAAATGTTACGAAGCTAATCCGTGTCGAGCGCGAGCTCTCCCGCGCGCGGCTGATTGTAACGCTAACGTAGAATGATGTTTGGCTGAACCAAAGTGTAGCGCGGCATCCAGGCGGTCCGGCGGGCCGTGGCGCTGCGCCGATGTTATCCGCTCGGGGAAGATACGCGGAGACGTCTATCGCATTAGCCGTCGCAAATCGCCGTCAACCGGGATATCGTCGTCCGTCGCGTTAGTCCGCTCCAGGTAGCAAGCTGACGTTATTTTGACGTCATCAAAACGTTAAAATAACGTTTTGATGACATTTCAACATCAAAATTTTAAAATGACAACGTCAGCTTCCTACCTGGACGTTGCGTTGATCCGCGAGGAACGGCGAGAGCCTCGTCGGAAATCCCCTTGACTTTGGGACGTGCGGGAATCTCGCTCTCGGATGACGTTCAGACTTGCGATTATCTGTCTGAATCTCCGAGAGAGAAACGGGGGAAATGAAGTACCATCACATACTTTCGATGATCGCCACTTACAGTTTAATCAATTGTAATAATCCGCAGTTGTCACCGTTGAAATCGTGTTGTAACGGTTAATTAAGAAGATAAGAAATTGAAGATCGTTGAGCGTTGACGCCGCTGAGTGATCGTGCAAGTGTTTGGCTGTGCAAGAGAGAAAGCTGTCTAGGTCTGAATAGGAAGGCTGTGAAT
>VBVR01001583.1:5000-28926 GCA_011638315.1 Tetramorium parvispinum | reverse complement strand
TGTATAGAGAGAGAAAGAGAGCTTTCGCGAATAACTTAAGTCAAGCGTAATCACAATGATTTCCCATGTTGGTGCGAGTTCTTTTTATTCTTTTTTTTTATTCGCTCTCTGACTAGGGGTCCCTACCTGGTGCATGGCAATAAAGGGGTCCGCTCGAACTGAAGTAGAATGAAATAAACAATAGTACCCAGCACAGCGAATAGCCGTTTTGTTGGTCGGTTCTTTTGCCATGATAAAACTTTTGTCGCGGTGGCACACTTGCGAGAAACTTAAGAGAACTTTTCCGAGTTATCGACAAAGGAAGGAAGCGGTTTGTTCTACTTTCATTACTGTACGATGGCGTTTTGCCTGCTGAAACTCATTAACCATCTAACCGAACAATTGAACAAGATACTGGCTAAATCAAATTTTAGAAATACAAAAAGTTGTAACCGTTGTGAGTACGTAGAGTATTATAAAAAAGTTTGAATAAAATTGTAATAAATAGTTATGTAACCGGTTGTCGCACGAGAAGAAATTTACGCACAATTTATAAAGTTGCGCAATATGTATTATGAATTATGTGTGTAATACAATTGCCCTTTTCAATTTTAATTTTCTTCAATTTTTTTACAGATTATTTCAATATATAATAACATTAGATAATATCATATGCAGATTTCGAATAATATTGCGATCGTATAGAATAATTTTACATTTAATTTATTTAACAAATTACCTAACTACGAATTATAGTATACTTACGAGCTCAGTATCAATGCCAGCACCATCCCGGATGTTTTCATGATCGACACCAGCACCATTGACCATTCCAGCGCTTGAACCGGTACCACTCGCGCTTGCTTTCCCACCAGCACCACCAGCTGGTGTTTGTGGTAAGCTCTGAAAAATAAAAAGATTTCCATTTTAGCAATATTGAAAAACATCAATTCGTTTGGACTTGTTATCATTATCGTATTTACGTTATCACAACAGTAAGTAAGATAAAAATTATATGTAATAATAAATTCAAATATTATTCACGTTATACTATGTAGGTATTCGTTTGAAAACGATTGTATTGCTGCGATGAGCGATTTATCGAATTTACGTCACCACTGGGGGTTTGATAACGCGACCGCGCCCACGTTGTTTCCCGCCGAAATCCGTGCTGAAATCTCGTCTCAATTTCACCGTAGCGAGATCCTTCCGTTTATTCGTAACGTCTCCAAGCTTTTCTCGAACTCTTCCTTGCGGCTGTTCTATAGCAAACGAAGCTGCTTGCCTTGCCACGAGCGCTGGCTTTTACGAGGGGGATTAGATGGTGTAAAGGATGGTCGTAAAGGGAAATTCCGCCGAACGCGTATTTGCCTCGATTGTCCTGGCCGGGGTGAGAAAAATAGCCGCCAAGACAAAGCACGTTGTATGCACTGGGGAAATGTGCGCGCGACAACATTATGTAGAGAGGGATCCCAACTTTGCGTATTCCACATTAATGCCAGTCTCTCGCTACATCTCGAGACGGCGGTTTTCTCAACGAAAGGATTACGACGCGGTCTTTAAATCAATTTCGCCAACGTGATAGAACTCTTCGAGTTTCCGACATCAGGATTGATCGCCTGCCATCCATGTCCTGGATAAGGGCGAAACATTGCGAAAACTTTCACGTAGCATCCAGTCGATACGCGTTCTCAGTGACAAGTAATCATTTTTGAATAATCTACCCAGGCATATTTGGCGAGGCAAAATACTAGTATTGTTCCCTACCGATAAGTAAGATTGATTCATTTTTTTTTAAGCCGCGGTTATCCATCTGAAAATTCGTTGACATGTCAAGGCACAATTCTCATATTTCTATTTTTCCTAACGGATTTGGATGAAGTCGATTCATAATGTGTGTCATGTTCATCATAATTTAATAATATTCTCGATGATAGCGCAGTGCCTTTGTACGCCAGAGTATCACGAGTAAAACAGGCAGATCGCAGCGGAACATTTTTCTGTGAGACGAGCTCTGGGGGTGAGATCGACTAGGAGAGAGAGAGAGAGAGAGAGAGCTCCGACTTAAAGGTACAGCTAGTGTCTCCGCCCTTCGACTCTCTATTTCCCGTCGTCATGTTTCGTGTATTGGTAATAGCGCAAAGTGCTCTTCTCGAAGTAATAGCGGCCCGAAGACGACCCTTTAAGCGACGTTCAGCACTTTACGACCGCTCTTTATAAGGACACCTTACTCTCTGAAGCGGCCGCGTACGCGCCACCGTTCCTCTCACCTTTCCGAACACTTCCGAACCGATTCGCTTCTGTGCGGCTCGAGGGAAAAAAGTAGTCAAAGTGTGTGCGAGGCAGAAATTCTCCCGAGAGGCAGTCGCTGCCTCCGCTGCGACCGCAGCATTTTTATTTTCATAGTCGATAGAACGGTGATTAAAGGGAAAGTAATTCCCGTCTCTTGATCGATCTTGTGAATGCAATATATAGGCGTACTCGTTAGATTCTGTAATAAGTTTCGGACTGTCACTTCAATTTTAACCAACTTCGCTCTTATACTTCTAATCTTAATCTTATAAATCGAAAGCATAAATCTTCTTTAGTTTCCGTAATATAATTGTAGATTTTTAGCTTTATAATTTTATTATACATATATGTATATTCCTGCTTAAAAATTAAATTTAATTTCATAAAAAAATCTAAATAATTTCTGCAACGAATTACATGCAATAGTATCTTTCAAGTCAGTTCTTCCTTTTCCAATCACATTTTTCACATTTTCTCATTTCTTTGTTTCATTTCTATCTTTTACTTTTGAATTTCCTACCTAGATTTTTTGATATAAGGCATAATGAAGGCAGCTTCTTCGTGACATCGTGTATCGGTGCAAATCATTTCGTTCGTGCCCATTTTATTGATGAGCAAAGAGCGAAACGGTAAAGAAGGATAGTGCTTCGTACAATCACCGGTAGGTCTTAGAATTCTTCTAAAACTGAATTTCTTCCCAAAGACCGTAAAGTGCACCATAAAAGAGCAACTAACGGAACGCAGTTCTGAGAATTCGTGAATAGTTGAAGATGCAAAGAAGATTTCGAAATAAAATGTACAGCGCGAACAGATGGACAAAGGATTTCGGTATCCAAAGAGAATAACTTGGTGAATTGTCAATTGAGTTTCGCATTTAGTTAAAGATAGTAAAAAATAATGAAAAAATAAAGGTAGTAATAAAAGTTTGCGATACACATTATTAATCATGATTTATGACATTCATGAATAACAGAAAACTATGAGGATACTTCATCATCGTTCATAATCGTCCGGAAGCAGAAAAATTATCATTCTCCCTCAACTATACTTTTAGCTGTTACTCGAATTCACTCGTGTAAAAATACGTCTCTTTCTCTTATCTTACATATACGCGATACAGTACTCTACAAATATCATAATTTAATTGTTTATGATTCATAATTATGCAGACTTATAATCTGTTAATCTGCGGATTCTTCTCTATCCTGTAACGTCTTGATGTCTGATTAGTCGTTGATTAAAACTACTGTGTATGAATGCCTTGAGCAATTCTCTTTTAAGAATATTTCTATGTATGTACAATATTAATTTTAAGTTTTGTAAATTGGTATACACATATACGTATACGCAGCAGCAAATGTCATGTATAATTCTTCATATACAATATATAAATATATGTATATAAGACGCACATATAAGAAGAATGTGATTAAAGTGGTAGAAGTAGATTATAGAAATGAGGAATGTGCATTCTTATATACTCGTGATAAAAATTAAATTATTTGTAAAGATTTGTCCACACACATACTCACACACACACACACACATTGCAATGAGAATAAAATAAACAATATCGTTAAAAGATGTCTGGCACATTAGATATATTGACAGTGTATATCCATTTTATAGATCTGTAAATATCGTACAAAGCATCTTGTTGGAAAGAATCTGAAGATTGAAAATGCTATAAATTTTATATCCTTACATTTTCTTTTTCGGCAGGATAAAGCGCGGGATTCCGTCATATATTTTCTAAGAGTATACGCAAGAGTTTTCGTAGTGAGGTGACATGAACGTAGAAATGGTTAATTTATCGTATGTCATAAATCTCGTTTTTATTGTTTTAGACGGTTCAATATTTGGCGCGAATGAGAAGGCGGTGCCGTAAATCTCGTTTACGTCACGGGCTGTGCAACGCGTACAGAGACGCATCGCATTTTATTTCATGCACATACACTCAGCCTTATTTTGACCGAAAGTGTTTTCGTCGCCGAATAACGAAGTAAACGTTCAGGAATGAACCGTGAAAGAAGCGCATAGAAAGACTTTGGAAAATGCGATATTATTGATTATTTAATATACCAAAGTGTTTAAGCTACGAAAACGATATTTTGTATGCTTTGTCAAGACTCGTTCTCGTAAACCTGGTTCAAAAGGCTTTATCATGACGGGAAGTGAAGAAGGTGGGTGCGCGCGTGTACCTTGGTACTCGCGAAAGTACCAAGGGTACTGACAAAAGACGCGAAGGTGCTACAGTAAAGACGAGTAAAACGTAAGGTAGTGTAGGAGGTGCTGAGAGGAAGAGCGATATTACAGAGTCGGAATGCTTGGCTGTTATTACTCGAGAAACTCAGGAATTTCTCCATTATTTAAGGAAGCCCAATACGTGTTCTAACAAAAGAGGAAATATTTCGCTTATAATGCGGAATAGTCGAACAAATATTACATATTGCGATTATATAATATACGATTAAATTAATAAGAAACAGTAGAAGGCAAAATGTATAAACAAAATGTAGACAAAATGTTAGCCAATCGATCAAATTAATTGAATAAAAGTTATTGGTTTCTGGTACCAAAAATATACAAAGAATAAGCAGAATTAGAACATTAATATTTTATTTTTTCCTTAAAACAAATAATATGTATAAAAATGCTAAATTTTATAAACGATGTAGTCAGTAGCAAAATTTAATTTTGATATATTATTGAGGTGCTATCTATAAATAGTGACTACATGCATTTCTCTTTATATCTTTTATTTATATTATTTGTTCACTTACTTATTTTCCTTGAAATGTTCATTCTATTATGATGTTGAAGAATTTATCTCGATTTATACTTGAGCTCGACTAATGTAATATCTTATTTTTCGGAAAAGAAATAATCTTTGCATTCTTCTATTATTGAAATGGTTTGCAGAGCTTTGTTCCACATAAATATCTAATGTCGACTTGGAATAAGAAAATTGATATAAAGAAAACTTGGGTTACATAATTTTAGTTTAAAAAACGGTAACTTTAAACTTGCGCAATATGTAATAATATAAGCATCATGTTATATGCGCATATTAGACGCGTTTGCAAATTGGTTAGCAGACTGTATACATACACATACACATACAAATTTGAGTTTCAAATTTATTATTTACAGCGCTTACAAATAATTTTCAACCGAGAGAAGGACAACCGAGGAAGGAGTAAAAGCTGCTTACTTAAAATTTTATGTTATGTTGTCTACATTAACTGTTGTAAAATATTGGCAAAATTGTCTACATTGTAACAAGAGAATGTGTATAAGAAAAATCTCTTACATAAAAAAATTTCGATAGAGTGGAAAGCAGGACAAGATCCAGCGAATAGGAGGATTAGGTGACCATGCATATGAGACATTTTTGTTCCTCGAGAGAAGAGGGGAGGGGGGGGAGAGAGAGAGAAAGAGAGAGCAGCACACTCGTGAGAGCACGATCCGGAAGCTTTCGGAAGGACTATAACGATTTTCACAGTAAACATTTGCCCATAGCTTACGCTTGCTCCTGTGGCTCAAGTTAAATTGCCTTCAAAATTGCATCTCCGCGGGCGACGCGCTGCAAGAGAACTCGAGCGAAGAGTACCGTCGCGAATCACTCGCATAAATTTCAACCCTAAGCCCCGAACTCGCGCAACGGTAGTCGCACGTGTAATTAAGCGATAATAATGATAAGGAACGTTTCAACGGAAAGTACTTGAGACTTGATCACAAATGCGGCTGGATTTTTATACAGTCCTGCTTCTTCTCTCTAGAAAGTGTTTATTTTGTAAACACGCGAGCTATCTTCGGCTCTTCTTCAATAAAGATTGGAAACTTTGTGATAACAAGAAAGAATTATAAAAAATAAACGATCAAAACTTTTCTGCCGCTGCCAATTTCTAGCATAATCTTACAAACTAATTGTAAACTAATTTGGAAATAATGAAAGCAAAAAAATTAATATCTAATACTGTATTTTGTTTGTAGATACATTTAAAGAAGTAATGCAACTAACATTCTGTGTGACAAAAGGATGTAAAAAATTTAGACCATCAGCGCAAAGCTACCTCTTGCGGCAGCACTATTGCCAAAAGTGTAATCACTTATTCAGCATCATGATGGTCCAGTGAGTAACAAAGCGTAGTCCATTTGCAGTGGCAGAATTGGAATTCCAGCCAGCATATTTCGGTTTTTCGAAAGCATATGTACCTATTATGTGTATGATGCTGTACCAACCAAACGAAAATCTGTGCCAAAATTATCCAACAAATTACATGATTTCAAAATTAATATATTCATTTTTATTTGTAGTTAAAGAGTTGATATGAACAGAATGTTTGATAAAAATTTTTTTAACCAGACATTAATTAAGATTAGGATATAACTTTGGTAATTTCAATTTTATAGAGAGAAAATATAAACAGCACATGACAAGTATGCACGAGTTTATGTTCAAAATACAAATTCATGGAAATTATTCCAGTTGCAATCTTTTTTGTCTCCGACATATCTAAAATAATTTTTTTTTTTGTAACTATTGTCAGCAAATTTTGGATTTAACTCACAATAACTTTCAATCATCTATTTCGCCAACGACGAATGATCATGAAGGAAACAGCAAATTTGATGATAATATGGATTAGATGCAGCTACTGTGCATTGACAAAGCGTAGTGGTGCGTAAATCGCGAACATAGGATACATATGAGAGAAAGAGAAAGGATAAGACCGAGCATAATGGCTTTCCAATGTACCGTGCGAGTGCGGAGCGAAACACTGGCGTGAAATATTTATCGCTAAGCAGTCGAGATAATGCACGCGCAAACTGGAATTTACTTGGTGCAAGCAGTAAGAAAGGCGTTACCAGCCCTTCACTCAGCTCTCAAGATCGTTTTACGTTAATCCGCCCAACACTCCAACAAGTATTACATTACTCGCATTTCCTGTAAAAGTACTTTTCACATACTATATCATAAATTTTACTGATTTTCTTATTACAATTTAATTCATCCTACTTTACGTACATTATACATCAAATTCATATACTTTAATAGAATGCATGATACATAATATTACAAATAAAGTTAAAAAATAGTTTTTTCTCAAACAGCCTGTGTAAAATTATAAGAACTTTTCATAAAATCATTGAGCGTCTAGACGGAAGGAAATTATTCATATGTGAATCGGTTTTTTATACGTATATTCCATCATCATACAACTGATAGAACAGGATTCATATATCTATAGCTACTACTACATTCATTCGTTTTGTCTGAAGTTTCTACTACCTCGGTTCGGTAGTAACGTTTAGTTGCTCGGTATTTATTACCTCGTATCTCCCACCCATTGCTATTCTCGACTCTCGACGGTAAAGATGGTGCACATTAATTTACTTAACGTCCACAATACAAGAGACTCATACTTCTTTTAGTTTACAAGCTAAATTTAAGGATAAAGTCTCTCGACTCGTGAAATAACGGATGACATCGAGTATATTATACAAAACGTTCCATGAATCATTTAAACTCCGTGGTGACGAGTTCGTCACTTCCCGTAAATCACAGAAATGTATTCCCTTATAAAGTTATAATGCGTCATTATTTTTCTTTTTATTATAATCGCATCTATTTATTTGCATGTATCACTTATGTACATTACACGTTTTTTATTTTAATATAAGAGAACAAATATTATGTGTGAGATGTGAAATGAAAGAAATGGTTTGTCATAAATGCTAAGGTAAAAAAGTATTTTCTCTAATGAAATAATCTAAGATGAACGAGATTGTTATAGAACTCATATATTCCTAGAAACGACAGATTCACACGTAAGCTTTGTAATTACGATGCTACGTACTCTCCAGAATTAGTTCCATCTGTCAAAATATGTCTGGTGTCGGCTCGCTGAATTTAATTTCCAAAAGCGGACATTCTGTCCAACGGAATTAGTTCGTATAACTTGAATTGTGATAAAATGAAAACTAAAATTTATGTCACCAAAGTTAAAAATACAATCTCACAAAAACTGCGTGCGTACCATGTAATATATGTGTAAAAGTTGATTTGTAGATGATTTATAGATCAATTAGAAACTTACGTAAGGAACGATTCATCGCGTTACTGAAATTCCGCAGCTCATTTTAGGAGGATCATGAAATTTCACATTACGAACATTCCACCGTGATGATCACGGTTTGAAAAACAGACAATTACAGTAAAACTGCCGAGTCATGGTGCGAAAATACTTTCGCAGACACGGATTAAAGTAAGAACGACGACGGAGGCATAAGAGTAAGAAACGGCGACGCCCCTTAAGTGAGCAACCTCGGTGGTGTATTATTCCAACGGACACGAGAAATGAAAAATGAGTCCTTATAAATGTGTGTGTGTGTGGGGGGGGAGGGGGGTCTTGCGTAGAGATGCAGCCGGAAAGATTCACATCGTGTTACCCAAGACGAGCAAGTCGAGCCCGACTGCTGAGCTCGAGTGCGACCAAGTACAACGCCGCGCCATCCGTTTCATTAATAATTACAGCTTGTGTACCCGCGAAAATTACTCCCTTTATCCACCCTCGACGAGTTCACCCATCCTCTTACGTGTTCCGCCAAGTCTTCCCTGTTTTCTTCCTCGATTCGTCTCTCTACCCTTTGTCATGCTATGCGTTCATGCCGCAACAAACCTCGTCTTCATTCGATATTGTGCGTTGTGAGATATTTTCCTAGCATTTTATGCACCACTGCGCGCGAAATATTATAATTATTTGTAATAATATACATGCAGTGTTGAAAGTCTCTCACTGCCAAAATTAAGATATTCCAGCGTTACATTACTGGTGATGATTTTGCTTAACAAGGTGGAAAGGTTAATATTTCTTATTTTAATATTTTTATTTTAATAATAAAAAGGAATAGTATTTGTAATAAAATAAAAATAAATTATTGTAAGAAAACATCTTATTTTTCCAATCTTATTTCTATAAATAAGAACATTAAGAATGTTTGCTTCTAAGTTTACAACATTATCAAGCGGAATGCACAACGACATTATCTCACTTTTATATTACTTTGAAAGAGTTTGAAGTTGCATCGCTTGTAATGAGAAACTGGGAAACATATGGCGGCTGTATTAATGGATCCCAGTATACAATTCCCGGTTTACGTGTTGTACGTTTATCGCATTGCGAATTCAGAACAGAGCCGAGAAACGTTCGTCTTGTCGTCCGCTCGTTGGAGACAGATACGAAACTGCTTCAGTTTCGAGTAATATCCGTCGCCTCTGAAGAAAGGCACCTCCGTCGTGACGTAAGCCGCGATATGCCAAATCGTGAAGTAGCAGGTAGGGACCTACGACTTAAGGAGTTAAAGTTCAAGACAAATGTCTATAAAGCCTTTTGATTGCGAGTCAAGTGCGAGGATTTCCCTTCATGAGATTAATTAATTTATTCTAGACTATTCAAATTCAGCACATGTAAAAAATAAATCATATGTAAAAACTAACTTGATAAAATTTTACAATTTTGCAATATATTTTTATGTAATATAATTAACTATGTATACTTAAACTAAAATAGAAAGTTTCACGACCGACAGTAAGTGGCGCATAGTTTGCTAGCGAAAAATGTATACCTATATTATTAAGCGCAAAAGATCCAGCCTGGCCATATTGGCACATTCTCTATGTATTTCATTGTAATCATAACGTTAAAAATTGTAATCATTATTCATTTAATATGACAAAATTTCGAATAATAAAATGTCTAAAATAAGATAATTAATATAATTGTTGCATGCGCGAGTCATGCATGTTGTGAGCGCGCTTAATCGGCTAAAGCAAGCGGACGATGTTCTCCGCGAGCCGCGACAAGGAAGCTGCGTTGTCAGGGACAACGCTTATAAATATTAGAAATATTCTTGGACGTCGTTTCGAATAGACGTGCCAGCCGATCTCTCATATATTTCATTGTATTACGAGCCCATATTAAAGAGCCTAGTTCAATTCTTCTCACGAGTCCTTATTTACGCGGACGGTCGCGAGTGTGTGTGTGTGCGTGAGAGTGCGCGAGTGCCAGAGAGAGCGCAACAATATCTAATACAAATGATAGTCCTTTTTCTTAAAATACTTTACTACTTAATTGCATATGTAGCTTTTGCAAAATGAAGAAGAATTCGGATATACATGATGATACTTAATGGTCACTTTAGTAAATCCTGACTCTTGCAAAGTATGCATGAATATTTGGATTCGTTGACTCTGATATGTATACAGATATCTAATTACAAGTATATATGTACATGCTATCGAGATGTACATGCACATGTATATGTTCAACCGTCTGAAAGGTCGCCGATACAGAAGTAACTCTTGCTATCTTAATAGGGTTTCGGGACGTTGAAAGCTCTTCGTCTCTGCACACGTATATCCTTCCTTCCTTTCATAAACTAACGTGGCGAATGATTTCCGATGGATCGAATATTCGTCGCGTCGCAGAAATCAATCGGAAACGTCAAGACGTTAATTCAATTCCGTGGATTTACGGCGCGGCCAGTTAGGACCGAATGGAACGAGCCATCATTTCCTCCTTCACCGTTCGTTATTGATAGAAAATAAAATCGCTATCGAGTTTGATACCATGATCTGGCGAGAATAGACGTTGTTATCGTTTATAAGTTTTTTTGAAATTTCTTCTAAACGGTATAATTTCTGATAAATTTCTGAAGAATGAAAAAAATTGATCATAAATTTCTTTAAATTTCAAATTATTTCTGTCTAAACAACACTCGTATACTTTCTTTAGATTATAATATATGTATATTATTAAATTACAAAATTTACATAATGGCAAAAACATGGTAAAAACATTAAATTTCGCACACAAATTATTATCATATATATAACCATGTATTTATTCAAAATACATGGTTATATATAATTCTTTTCATTATAAATTTTGTATAAAATTTTATATAAAATATGCACATATGAATTTATTCTATATAATATTAATATATGTATACATATATAAATGCATTAAGTAATAAGTTTGTCAACTTCTAGGGTATTGAATGCTAAAATTAATTTCGTCTAGAGATTCTAACGTGTATCAAGTTTTATTAGGACCAACAGATATAATCTCGCATATATATTTTTTTTATTATATGGCGGGCGCGCGCACACACACACACACACACACACACAAATATACAAAATTCCATCTATCTTGAAATCACTCGTAGATATAACAAAAATAATTAAAGTGTTTAATCCGTTACAAGTATATGCAAACGTGTTACATATGAATTCCTTAAATCTCTTGTTCTATTTCGAGAGCATAAACGTGGACAAAAACGTAGAGATAGAGAGGACTGATTGAACGACAGGATTTAAATTCCGAGTTGGCAACATGCCTTTCCGAAAGCGCGCGGATTTTAGCGTCATTTTCTACTGTTCTCCTCTTTCATTGCTATATTTGTTAATGTTTCATCCGAAATATGTCATCGACATAATAAAACGGAATATAATCGCAATTATTTCAAACAATTGTCCTTTTGCATCACAATTATATTATACATATTTCGCAATAGTAATCTGCATTGATCTGTTTTATGTTTTTCGAAATCCAAATAATATCATTGCATACTAATAATGTTTTAGTTACAGTTGGTAATAGAATATCCTCATTATGATTATTTTACTCTGCATTTCTCATATGTATTTTGCAATTAAATAGATTTCTGGTTTGTTTCCGAATTATATGAGAATATTCATTTATACAGTATTGAATTTATAATTATTGATTACAATACCATTGGAATAAGAAAACTTTGAATAGACTGTGATACGTCACGTCGCTCCATTATTGTTAGTATTAAAAAATATATTGCGTAATAAGAAAAATTATAAATTTTGCAGAGGCAACGGGGAACATGATAAGGAACGAATAGCTACTGGCATTGTCCGAAAATCATCGTCAGCATAAACATAGCTGTAAACATATGCGTATACTGTCCACTACGAGGGTGGCACTGTGCCAACCGGGAAAGTTTCACCACCACGATTGTACGAGCGCGGAAACTACGCTGGGAGAAACGAAATGGGTGCGGACGCAGAAAACTCATCTGGACGTACACAAACAGATTACATACGGTTATGCTAGTGAAACACTGTTCTGAAAGCTAAGCCATGGCTGGGAAAAGAGAGTAGCGAGAGGATTTTCGTTCGACGTTCAAGTTTCGCGAATGAGTTTGAGATTTGTGATAGATTGCAATAGTTATGAGTTGCGATCTAGCTTTCGCGTGTGTTTCCTTCGTGTGTTTGAAGAATTTTTGCATCGATTTGATTTTAGTAAAAGTTTAAATTGGAGTATTTTTTTATTCTTGGTTTTAATATTGTCTTCATTTTTATTACTTATTTGAAGGAGAAACTTTTGTAAAAATGCATGTGAATTTAAATTAAAATAGGAACACTGTTTTTCAGATATTTTGCTGACTATTGTATATTAAAAAAAATTATCAGTAACTTAATAATCAGTAACTCTCTCTCTCTCTTTCTATCCCTCTCGATATATACATATAATTGAGTTTAGTTTAATATAGATTAAAGATTAGTATCACTTGGATAGTAAAGCAATTTTTATCAAAGCAACGAACTCAATGCACCAGCTTAAAGGAAGTGCAATTTTCTTGGCGCTCAGAAAATTTGCATTGCATGGTCAGAATGCACTTTTCTTTTATAAGCTTCTTAAATTGGCGTCTGTACTGAAATGGAAGCCGCGGCAAGCGGACAAAGATAGTGGTGAGTGGTTTCAGCGGGATGAACATTCGAGAGCTCCAAGTTCATTTCGGAGCTAAGCCGTCGAGGGGTGTCCTACCAATGTGACGCCTCGGTCGAAATGGCAAATTCGAGAGAGCCAAATGACGTGTGAGAGAGAGAGAGAGAGAGAGAGAGAGAGAGAGGGCGAAGGAGATGCAGAAGTTGACGGAAATCTTGGAAAAATTTAGCAGATGTATGCACACAACAAATTAGATATTAATAATAGCATTAATGATAAATATTTATTTAGGATTTAGGACGAGTGCGCGAAATGGTGTGTGGTTTCTATTGAAGTATCTTTTAAATAATGTTATCAAAATGTCTGAAAGGAAGTAGTACTTGCGTATAGTGAGTGAGCATCCACGAAAATTCATTTAATCCATTAAATCTTGAATCATCTCTTAACTTGACGAAAGATATTTCTGCGCGTTCGCCAGACCAAGCTCTCGTGCGAATCACGAGAGATACAGGTGAGCGAATAACCAAGCGTATGCACTCAGTGACTGATAAACTCAGACACGATGACGGACGTACACGATCATGCGCGAATGGATATTCCGTCGACACGGGTAAACTGAATTGCATATGTGCGTAGGTGCGTATGTGGTACATCGAACGTATGGTGCACATCCAATTGGTTTATATCGCAACTATCAATGGTGCGACGCACGTTCCTGTTGTCTGTGTACGCGTGGCCGGTTGGACTCGCATATCTGCGTATGTATGTATGTATGTACATGTATGTATGAATGTGCACGAGTGCGAGGACGCTGTTTGTCGCGGATGTTGCGCGGAGGAGCACCGTTCATATCGTGTTCGCATAGGTGAGAGAGCGTGCAGGGCGGCGCGGTAAATGGAATAGGAAGCAAGACGGAAACTCTCGACGCCGCGGAGACGGAGGTAAGGTAAATTGCTACAAGACGGATCATAAATATCTCGGAATAGCGTTATATATGTGCAACGGCCTTCGTTAGGACGGGGAGCACCACAGCTTGCTCATAGATTCCACATCCTTCCCGGTGTACGATGCGAATCAATGACGTAGGCAGCTGCTGCAGCCAGCTGTTGTACGATATTGTCGATAATGGGATGTCTTGTGAAGTCGTGTGAAGTCTGTGTGTTCTAAACCAGTCAAACATCGTATCCTTGTGCAAACGTAATGTCGAGACGTATACGTCTGCTTGCACATACAATACAGTCTCGTAATATACTTAATCAAGCTTTCAAGTAATATATATATATCTTCTTCGCGTAATAGGATAATTACCAAGTTGTAACATATACACAACATATGAACCATATAAATTGGGATAATCAATTATGTTGATTCCTTTTCAATGAACGACGCGGAATAAAGAAAAATCCGACATCTCTGTGCGACGCGACGCGACGTACCGACCACACTGTCTCTAAGAATCGGTATCTGGGCCAAGGACGGCCTATTGCACTCGACACAGTTGCATACTACGCGCCCAGGGTACAATTAATGGTGCAATTTAGTCGAGGTCGAGAGTCGTTCTCGCTGTTCACCAGAACGATACGGCCGAGACTGAGAAGGAAGAGAGGATAAGCACGAGGAAAGCTGATAGCACGCTAATTTGGAAGAAAAAGATACAAGGTGAATGCAAGTAGAACAAAATGATTTCGCCAAGATAAAAGCAAGATAGTGTTACATAAGCTTGCCATAGCCGGAGTAGAATAGTGCCTCTTTCCGAACAATTAACCCATCCAGCTTTCTTTAGTCGCTTCCTCGCAGGTATTGCCTTCTCCTCATTTGCCAATTAATTCTTTCAAAGATCCAATATGTGGTCTTTGTTTCGAGGATATGAATCGAATGTTACGTAAAATTCACGAATAACAATAACATTTATTTAAATTAAACTCAAGAAAAATAACATAGTTATCGATCGCCTGAAATATAATTTTGTAACTATAATGGTTGTGAAAATATTGTTGTATGCGTGTATGTGGGCGTGTGTTACATGTATTTTATTAAAAATAATATATATATATATACATGATCTTGAAACCCTTTATTCGTGTCAATTTCTTATTTTTTTAATTACGATTTTATCCGACAGATTCCATTTACGAAACGCAGGAAACAGAAGGCAACAACCGCGATCGATAACGGTAATGGAGGATGATTTTTATCTTGGCTATAGCTTTACTCAAAATAAACGTGGGTTTTGTGTGTAATTCTATGTGTAAATACTGATGTTGGCATAAGGGGATGAGTTTAGTTACCAACCATTACCGACTTTTAACACTCTTTCGCTGTTCTCGATTTCAATGTATCTTCAACAGAATGTTCACTTTCTACATTATTTAACAACCAGTCTAAATCATCGGCTAAAATTCTATTAACAGCATCAAGTGCCGATGAACTTTTCATACAAAATTCGTGGTAAGCGTTAAAAATTCTAAACATTAGCTATGCCCAAATTTTTATAACGAAACAAATTCGTCTTAAAATAGAATAAAATTTGTTGCTGCACTTGGAATTGTGTTTAGTACTTGGAATTTCAGGGATTTCATCCCTCTTCCCCTCCTTTACACACGTATACATATAAATAAGATAGAAAATAATATGATTGAGTAAATAAATATTCTAGATAAACATTCTTGATAAAATCATTCATTTTTGGATAAGTCCAACTCTTTATGATGGCTTGTTATGAGCTTCGAGTCTGTTGTAGTTGAACATACTCAAGAATGTACTCTTCCATTTCTTTTTCCAGTAATCATGTCTTTGCAGGCTGTCTTGAGTGGCTGCCGACACTTTCGAACGTGAAGAATGCGTCTCGTCCGTAGATTATATCCTCGGCGAGTTGCACGTGCTCGAGCACGCGCCGCACCGTTTCTTCCCACTTCATGTCTCGCAATCTCCTTGTAATTGGAGCCTCTCACATCACCCCGCTGCTCCGCGATTTCCTTGTGATTGAAACGACGTCGTGTATACGACACGCTGTTTGGAATTCACGAGCAAAATTGATTCTCGCGTATATATATTACCTACAAGGCACCGCAATCAAACATCATTCGCGATTAAGCAATCTCAATGTTGTCATCAAGTTTAAGTCTCATTTGATATTGTATTTTTGTGATATTGTGATTTAAGCGAATGAAATACGTAAATACGATCAATTTTTATATCTCTGACTTATAGATTGTAATGTATTATAGTTATATTATTAATAAATGTATTTTTTAAAAATCAATAGAAAATCAAATTTGTTATATGCAATGCAAAATAAGGAGGTTGATGAACAGTACGAACAAAAAAGCTATAGATTTACAATATGGTCAGAGACTGTCTTGAATGTCTCGAAGGATCTAATTTGATATTATTGCATATACATGTTTTTTGAATTTAACAGTTCAATTATTTTTTCAATGTAAATACTAAATGATTATAACATTGTACAGGATATCAAGTAAATGTTTGCACTTGATTATTTTTTCAATGTTCATCAATGTTCATAAAAATGCCTGAAAATTTCTTTCATTTTGCATTGTGGTATTGCACAATTGAATAGTAGGAATTGCGTGAAATTTTATTACAATTTTAAAGGATACTTGAAAAAGAGAAGAGAAGAGAAGAGAGAGAAAGAGAGAGTTCCGCCACTGTTAAATAAAGAATTCGTGTTTGAATTAGTTTCACATTGCTTTGTTTCAAAATTATAGGTGGTTACTGGAGAATAGAACAGAGTTTCGAATGTACTCAAAGACTTGTTCGCCGCAGAACGAATTTTCTCTCTGTAATGATAGATAACGCAATTTCCCGTTAACTTTTACAACACAACAACAAAAGTATTTCGGTAAAAAGTATCAGTTTCAGGTAAAAATTCAGTTTTTATTACACATTGCGCGTTATAATGAACATTGTATATCTGAAACTTTGAAAAATACATTATGTAACACAAAGGAAATAAAGTAGCAAATTTTTATGATTATATTTTGTGCTTTTTCTTCACACAGTGCAATACGATATTATAATCTTGTGAATATTGTAAAAGTTATAAAGTTAATAAATTCATCTCATCGTTACATCAATATAGTATATTCTAAAATATGAAATTAGATTAGATAAAACAAATATTGAAACCTATTGAATAAAATTGTTTTCAAGAAATCACTTTTACGAATGTGACGAGCGATTGCGCTACGAGAGGGAAAATGTAGATTGCTGGTCAGAATGACAGCGAAATCACTGAGTTGTCACAGGAAATAGGAACACGTGCCACATCAAATTGTGACAGTGAACATCGTTTATCTCCTTGAGATAGGAAGCCTCGAGATGTGTAAAAGCACGCCTTCTTTTCTAAAAAGTGAAAAGAACCTAAGATGAATGAATTCGCGTAATAGAATAAAACCAGCTTGAGGACAGTACGATGGTTTGTCGGATCCAGACTCTTTCTCGTGTACGTCTGACGACCCACAAAATAAAGCAACATTGATTAATTCATGTTCTATCTCTCTTTAAAACAAGATCCTTATCGTCCTCTGTGACGCTCGTGTCCCGTGATGCTCTCAATTTGAATCTCATACTGATTTTCACCAGCGACAAGTTGACATTAATGGTGTTGAGCTATCTTTGTTTTATGGCTCTCCCGTTTTAACGGACATTAATTACATCGCTGTGAAATAAGTCATTAATTCTATACGCCATTTGCTGATAGAAATTATCGTCGTTCGAAGCTCTAAATATTTACGGTCGGAAATTACAGCCAGGCATGTCCAAAAATTGATATTGACTTACTATCCTTGTCTCGCGGCTAGAAACTGGAGGGATCCTCTTTCGACAGCAGTGGCTTAATGCAAATTTCACGGGACAACTGGTGTCATAAAAGCCGCGGTTTAGATATCAATTTATCACCGCTTTCTGCTCGGTAATATCGCATTATTTCCTACCCTTTCGGGTCCTCGCGGCCGGCAACAATGGCGATGGGCAATCAATAGCACTCACAACCCGCCTCTCTTTCGCGCACCCTCCCTCAACCCTGCCGCATCGTTCAGCCTGGAGGGAACTTTTGGTCATTTTTCATCCTCATGTCCTATCGACGGCCGACATTACAGTATGAAGACTGACGTGTATGCCATCGATGTGCGAGCTATGCACGCATTACTGCTTCCATTCTTCGTATTAACCTGGGAGGGGGAGGGGAGTACAAGCGAGAGAGACCGAAAACAGCGAAATAGATAGGCGTGAATCAATTTCGTACGGAAACACCCACAAAAGACATACATATAATTTCTAAATCTTCTATGCGTTTTAGAGCAATTAAAATAAATATATTTCACATCGCATATACAGCTTTCAAAACATTTGACTGGTTAACTAACATGACTTTATACAATATTGCATATTTGTCAGAGTGCACGATTAATACTACCAATATTCAAATAATTGTAACCCCGAAATTATACAATATATTTGTATGCTCTTTCTTAAATAATAAATAATATCAGAAAAATTTCAATCACGCTTTACTTTCAGAAGAATCACAACAATTCTTTCTGCCATGTATTGATGAGATTCTTAAATTTCTCAAATTTATATCAACTTTATATCTAACGAATTATGAAACTAAATTTTATGATAGCGTTATAGATGGTGATTGAAGATAAAGAGCAGATTCAAGATTTCGCAGCGAGCCCAGGGGTGCTTCGTGCAATAAAGAGCAAGAGCGCATATAAGCCGTGGCAGTTAGTTCGCAGCCTGGTCACGACACGGATAGGTTGCGGCATGAGGCGGTTTCCATGGAGGACAGGGCAGCCCGGAGACTGGAGAGACTGCATTATGCATCCAAAAGTGGCTGGCTACACCCAGCTACGATTGGACTCCTAATGTGATCCGTGCACAGGGGGCACGCTTCCTCGTAGAATATTCGACGATTCTGATAGAGTGCAGGAAAGTACCGTCTCTGTAAGATCAGCACCTCATTTTCAGAAATCCGATATAATTGATAGAAATCTGGCTTTAAAACAGTTCCTTAAAACAGTTTTCATGTTTATAATACGTTTTACCAATAGCAGTATCTCACAAGTGACGTAAAATGTAAAAAAATATTAAACCTCGGACATATAGAAAAAAACCGAAGAACCTTTTTTCTGTTATGAACATTTTATCACTCGAAGATTTTATTATTTCGTGTAATATCAATTTAAATAATATTTTCCAAGCTTTGATGAGTACGTTACTCAAAATTGGCAACATTTAATTAAATTCACGCTTGCTGCGTTGTACTTCCGGATTTCAACTTTCTTCGGATTGAGAAGAAAGTCAAAGAGTGTAAAGTTCCTCGACAGCTTACTATTATATATATAAATACGACTATAGTTGCGTGAATGAGAGAAAGAGAGAGAGAGAGAGAGAGAGAGAGAGAGAGAGAGAGAGAGAGAGAGAGAATGAATAAGAGAATATACCGGAGAAAGAAAAAGCTAGGAGGCGAGAGAAAGGAATAGACAGAAGGAACAGGACCGCAGGCAAAGATCTTCTCTGTGCACTCGTGTGTAATTATTCGAGGGTATGTACAGAAACCGTTATGACACCGTCGACAGATCCTGTCGGCGCCACTCGACAGACTCAACCTCGAAGTCCTATAATTCGATTCGAACCAGTGACCCAAATCGTTTCCGATATTCACTGTATTGATAGAAAACGAGAACCTGCCCGAGTATCGTCGTGACTTTGCTGTTTCTAACGTTGGCTGATCTTTACTTCTGACAATCTTTCCGCATCGCCGACTATAGCGTATCAGGCTTCAGATTCATATTTTATATCAGCACGATTTCATCGTCGAGAAGCTAATGCAATTATTTCAAACTGTCGAGCTTTTCATTTATAAGTTATCCGTCCATGTGTGTAACTATATGACTGTGTACCGAAAATATCTACAACACCTTCGCTACCAGCATTACATACGACACACTCGAATTTCATCAATCGTTTCTAAAATAAAATTAAAATTTATCTTGTTGAATAAAGGATAGGAAACGTAACATTTAATTAGTGTATACATATAATATGACAATTGTCATATATATAAATTTTGGGAATATGTGCGGGTGAATTGCAAATAAAATATAATCATGGAGGACTGATTTATTTGCTTATGGCCACGGCGACGCTGCGATTGTTCACAATCGCAACACGAAATAACTCGAATGTAGAGCCAGTGATTTGTCTCCAACTATGGTTTGGCATTTCTCACCTGTTATCGATTTCGTTGGCCAACCAAAGGCTGTTTTTTTTTGCATTTGTTTTATTTTTGTGGTCCCCTCGCAACAGTTGCAGCTGCGCACCATTGATGCGCCAAGAGGATCATCGCAAAAGTGATCACAAATGTACAGATAAAAGGGAGGCACAAGAAAAATAGGAAACAATTTGTATTATATTGCATATTAATCAATTGTAATTAAGCAACATGAAAAATATATATATATGTGTACCATATATAAAATTAATAATAAAATTGTATATATAATAAAATATAAAATAAAATAATAAAATTAAGTGTTTATATAAAATTTAAATTTAAACATATAAATACACATAATTATACATATATTCGTAATTATAATAACTGTGAAAATTTATGTTTGCCTAAGAGAGATTATAGAAATAGAAATATAATCACACACATTTTCGAGTTGCCTCGAACGAAAATGACTTGCAACGATTTAGTTCCAATGTCGTTGATGGTCAGTGTGGTCGTTGTTACGCTGACTAAAGGAATTGAATTAATTGACGCCCGGCGGCACTTTACCCGGACCAAAAGCAGGTCATGACGTCAAAAGCAGAATATTGTTCTTATTATGCAGTTCCCTCCAGTTCTCTCTCGCTATTGGGATTTAAACAGTTGACTACATTACACGTATACAGAAAGTAAAGCTATTGCAATATACATCTTATTAAAAATATCACAAAAAATATAATAAATAGTATTGTGTATAATAATATTGTGAAAATGTGATGTTTTTTTAAAGAGAGACTAGAAGTTGTATTAAATTTTCAATTTTATCACAAGCACTTTCTGACCTACGAAATACCTGTCGATGCTTCTATTCATTAAAATTGCTCAATAATTTTTCATTAATTGCACTAATAAGGAGACGTATACGAGTACAGCGCAATTAATCGTTGGAGTTTATAAATTTTTATCACGCAGAAAATAGCAGAATATGCGCCATCGTAAACAGAATTTATCGAAACTCGGACTCATCGGTTTGAATTTTAATCAAACTCTGTTAATTTATTTACGCGATTACCATGGCAACGGTTTTAAATTATGAATTCTCGCAGCTCATGTTCGAATTTATATAAAACGGTGTTACAATTCTATATTGCGCGCGCGCGCACACACACACACATACACAATTACATTAGAAATTAAATGAATCGTTTGGATTAATCTCCTCCGTCGTGACAGGATGGACATTCATCACGGCGAGGAAAAAAACAGGAAAAAGATCGGACATAGAGAAAGTGTATCGAAGCTAAGTGTACCGATACACGCAGAAGGAGAACTAATGGGTGGATGGCAACGCGGTAGGCGACGAAGTGGGAAAAGCTTCTGCGGCTGAAAGTCTCCTACGCTTTTCAATATTGCTGGTCACAAATCTTTCTTCCGCGCTGTGAGAAAAAGCTGCCGAGGCCGAACGTCAATTCCGAAGGATATGACAGACTGATACTATACATCTTTTCATTAGAGTTGCATAGCACGAGTTCAACTAAGTTGTATACGTTGTAGTATCAGTATAGCAAAATATTAAATAGCATCTCAATTTAAAAATTTATAATTTCCTTACTGTGTCGTTAGCAACGCAATTCAAAATAGTTTTAAATTATTTCAATAGTATATCTTATAGTACGGAAAAGTATCAATTTAACGGAACAATGGCTTTCGTTCGCAATAATGTACTTATAGTAAATATCGTGCCCTTTAGACTACAGCTGGCGCCATTTTAGCAACGTTATTAGTTATGTTCTCTCACATTGTTATAAATATTCTCAAACGCGACTGTGGCTTAAGTCAACAGAATTTGATTTATTCATGTCCTTAGTGTTCTCGCGAACATATATTTGTACGTTAAAGGGATTGCAGCTAAGATTTGGAATAGCACGTTAGAACGTAGGATCATTTAATCTTAAGTTTGTATGAAAGCACCGCGAAATTACCATTTGACTTTTAATCTCACGGTGTTCGCAAGAGTTTTTAAAAGTTTATAATTACATCGGCGTGTCAGTATTCGTAATCATATAGCGATATGCTCTCTAGCTTGTCGCGTTTGTTTGTAGAGTTTACCGTTCTGAATTATTTTTCCAAGTATTGTTTCATTTATCTATCCTTTTTCTGTTTATTTCATATTTATAATAGAAACAATAATTTCTTTTAATATTACTATTTTCATATTTCTTTATATATTTATATAATGCTTATAGCAATAATTATGATTGTAATTATTAGAATTAGAATTATAGAAATATTTATAACGATAACTCTCTCTTTCTCTCTCTCTCTCTCTCTCTCTCTCTCTCTCTCTCTCTCTCTCTGTAAATGTTATAATTGATGGTTATCATAATAAAATCTGGAAACATATATGTGATCTCTATATTTTATATAATATTTTGGAAAGGCAATAAATCTTCCCTTTAGCGTAATACGTACGCGAATATTCTCAGAATTCCGTGAGCTAAACTGATTTACAGAAATGGTATTTCTCTTCCTAGATGTTACATCGTCGCTTATAACTGAACGTTCTTGGCTAATTCAATTAGAGCTAGTATTAGGTAATGCCGCGGAGGGATGATACAAGAATTAGCCACCCTGATAGTAGCAGATCATATTAAGGGGAAGCACTGAGTTACTCGACATTTCCTTAAGTCGCTCGTGACATTTAGCTGCCTCTGGTCTGTTGCTGAATGTAATATGATAAGGCAGATCATAGCACTTAGCACGATATACTGTGTTTTATGAAAAAGTATATACATAAATTAACTCTTACATGCTCATACATATAACAGCCTCACTCTTTTTCCTTCGCTCTAAAAAATTTTCTCTGAATATATTAAATATTTAGTAAATTAAGTCAATAAGATGAAAGAATTCAACAGAATAAATCCAAAATACACTTTTTCCAATACTTTTCATATTCGAGCATGAAAGCTTTTCATTATATATAATATAATAAAATGTATTTTTATAATTTCTAATTCCTTGCAATTGACATTTCTGTTTTCTCATGTAGAATGTAGAGATTTCTTTTAAACTTCATTTATTTGTCTTATTTATTTTTAGAACAAAATATTGAAATTTAATTATATTCTTCTTACACTTATTTTTTTCTCATTCTCGATTTCATATGTAAAAGCTCATATTCTATCTGAGGGTAATCTTCGACTCTTGTACAGGATCATCCGCCTTGCACATAAAACCTTGCGAAGCTTGCACGGAGGGCAAGGATGGATACTTGCTGTAAGTTGGAGGCAAAACGCTCAAAAAGTCCGATCTCCATACGCGGATACGCGAGGAGTAAAATCAAAGCTGGCGCAATAAAAAAAATCAAAGCTGAGGAGACTACGGGGTGCGGGGAGGGAGAGGGTCAAGGACTCTTTCCCTGCTTTGACGTCGAACGAATGTCTGGCATATTCTGCTCCGACGTGCACCGCCGCGCTCTTCCGGTATCCTGCGAAAGCACCACAACGAGTGAAACTCCTGAAATATTCACGATAAAGAAAAAGCACCTCTGAAGTTGCAAAGCTTCGTACATTGCAGCTTCCTGTGGTTTTGCTATCCCACACTATGCTCGGAATGAAAAGATTCATTCAGCGTT
>VBVR01001582.1:0-28932 GCA_011638315.1 Tetramorium parvispinum | reverse complement strand
TTGTAAAACTCACCCTTGCAATAAAAAAATGCAATAAAATTTTTGAACCTAATTCTTCGTGTTTTTTATATTAACCGATTCCTTTTATTATTCTACATCTAAAAGTATTAAGGTAAAGTCAACGAAAAGTGAATATTTTTTTAAATTTCGAGATAAGCTACAAGAATATGCAATGAAATATAGGGGACGCCATTTAAAAAAATTGAGGTGATCTTCATGTGACCTTCAAATAATTCTTCAAGGTCAAATCAATGGTACCATCTTATGGCCCCCTCGAAACCAAACAACTTTTGCCTGAAACATTTTGCTGTATCTAACCTCTATTTCGAGATTTTTCCCATTATAGACTCATTTGGTCCACCCGGTATATGCGTATATACAAATATATGTGCGTGTATTTTTAAAAAAATTGTATAATATATATTAATGTGGCAATACACGCATACGCGCACGCACATCGCATTTACAATGCTGTATAACATATTAAGCCCATTTCAGATAAATTATAATTTGCGTTAGATTTCAAGGTAAAATACTTTATAATTTTAATAATCTGTATTTTGTGATGTATATATGCTCATACAGAAAAATATCATTCTATAGACGAGAAAAGCAATTATTTTATTTTGTTTAAATAACAATTTTCTTCAGCAAAGAATATTTTCTTAATAATAGTTTATAATATACTTGTCACAAGTCCAGAATATGTTTTAAGTAAATATGATGTTTATGATGACTTTATGATAGATTTGAAGATATATAAACTTATCAACTATTTAGAACAAGTATATTTACTCGTAGGTAGTATATATTTTTCCGTGTGTATATTTTATGATGTATATTTTCATATACAGGGTATCTCAAACCTGACGTGCTACCTATTAATGGTAGATTCTTAAGATTATTTTAAAATGAAAATCCTAAAATTAAAATGCTGAAACTATAAGTGTTTAAGTGAAAAATGTTCAAAATTGGCAATTAAATTGTCCGAAATTTGCGCAGTCACGTCACATTGCACAATAATGAAGATGTTTTCAAATGCATCAATTCTGTTCTCGAAATTGCATATAAATATTTGCATACATATTATCTGCATTATTTTAATGTATTTTTTATTTGTATTATATTTTTGCGTGAATTATAATAATAATAAAGTAGAATAAAAATATGACTATTGATTTTGTGAAATACTTGTGATACAAATGTATTGAACTATAAAAACTGTCATGTAAATTAGTCATATTAATGCAAAGGTTGCTTAAAAAATAATGTTTCACATTTTTTACTCAGCTAATAATAAAGATAAAAAGGTAAAACTTTGTATGTTACAAGTTTGAAGTTTCTTATTTTTGTATATTTGTACGGATTTGCATATCATTTCGACAGCACTGCTATAGTGAATTGTTAAAACAGTGTCTGTTTTTATGACTTGCATTCCAAACAACGAATTATAATTGAATTCTTGGTTGCCGAGAAAAAAAACTGTGATAAACAGTCACAATCGTGTGCTGTGTATAGAAGTTGTGAAGTCGATAGGAACACCATTGACCGCTGGACGTAGAAAATTAAAAATGATTGCGGCCGATCATGCAGAGCTCTTATTCTCTACTTCCTGAAGCGTTAACTGAGCCCAGCGACCAACAGTGCTCCTCATCGACTTCACAACTTCCATACACTGCACACAAACGTTTGTGAATTTATCACAGTTTCCCTCTCCATGACCAAGAATTCAATTACAACACATTGTCTGTAATGCGAGTCGTAAACAGATATCATTTTAACAATTCACTACAGCTATGCAATCTATCTAAAAGCTGTGCAATTCCATACATAAATATGGGAAAATTCAAATTTGTAATAAATAAAATTTTATTTCTTTATTTTTATTAGTAACTGAAAAAAATACAGGGCATTACTTTCTCAACAATTCTCGCACATATACTGTATTAATAAAATTGATTATAAAATAATAATATATACAATTATATATATTATATCATATGTTATAATTATAATTAATTAAATATAACAAACAATATATAATTATGATATAAAATAAATAAATTTAACTACATAAAATAAATTTAAAAAAAAAAGAAGTGCCAACAGTACACGGTGTTCCCAAACGGTCACCCATTTAAGTACTAACCGCGCTCAACGTTGCTTGACTTAAGTGATCGGACGAGAACTTGTACTTTTTTTTTTTAGTTTTGTAAATGTTTATTGTGCCAAAATACATAACTGGGTTTATTAAAACCAATAAACAAGTTTACATTTTTCTATTTATCTCGCTGTGGGCTCATGACGAGAACTTGTACGTTTTAACGTGATATGACCGTTGACGAAAATTCCTTTCTCGTAACGAGATGATATATTTATAAGCAGATAAATATGACACTTTCATGAACACTTTTAATAGTTCGATAAATATATGTTATATTTCACAAAGTCTCAAATATTCATGTCTTTTATTTTGCTATTATTATTATAATGAATTAAAAACTCATTCAAAATACAATAAAGATAAAAGGTAATTACAATAACATATGTATGCAAAATTGTATCAGTTTTGAGAACAAAATTAATACGATTAAAAATACTTTTATACTATTATATAATGTAACATAACTAAGCGTTTGAATTTCAGACAATTTAATTGGTCAACTTTGAACACTTCTCATTTAAAAACTATTTTGGTATTAGGATTTTCGTTTCAAAATGATTTCAGAAAAATTTACTATTAACAATTGACATATCAGATCTGAAATCTGTTTTGTATATTTTATATACATATATGTTGTTTTGTTTCTTTAAAAATGTTTTTTGCATTATACATAAAAATTATAAGATAAGTTTTATCTTGAGCTTTAACATGAATTATAGTTTGTGTAAAGCTTTTGTATAATGTAATATAATATAATTATGTAATATATGTACATATTTATAATTTCTGGATAACTATATATATATAATATGTACATATTATACATACATTATATACATATATATGTGTGTGTGTGTGTGTCTGTGTTTTTCACAGAATAACTTTTCGAGATTTGGACATTCATATACAAAAATATTCAAAAAAGAATTTTTCAGAATGTAAAACGATTTAAATTTTTTCCGATATCTACAAAATGTAAAAAAAAATTTTCCACTATAAAAAGTCATTTTAAATACATCTAAATGTTGATCCTGAATCAAAATTTCTTTTGCTCATTTAATTTTACCTTAAAAATTATATGAATAATGTTTTCAATATTTTCTCATATCTTTGAATCCAGAAGATTTAGATACTCTATGAGACCTCTAGCTATAAAGAGTTATAAAGGGCATGTATAAAAGTGATAGCACTAAAGTGTGCATATGTGTGAGCATGCGTATGTGTGGGCATATACTATATGTATGTATATGAATGGAAGACAATGTCAGTATTCACGCGTACGGTCGATCCGGTGAATTTTCTCCGAAAAAAGAAAATCGCGAAATAGACCTCTTTATTCAGGTTAAGGTTAGCACCGCGCTGTATCCGACATGTTAAAAACGATCAGAAGGCGACCGTACGTGTATCGGAAGTATCGATAACGGAAGAGCAAGACGATGGAAATAGCGAAGCGATAAAACGGAAATCTTCTTGTAAAACGCACGTGAGATGGATCATAAATCGAATCGAAAATGTGGTTGACACAATAAAAAGTGATTCGAAATAAATCATCACGAGGTCTTCGAAGAATCTGAATTCGCTGGCTGACAATTATGTAACACATTTGTAAATAATGAATAAGTGTATATATTGATATTTCAACGAAATTAAGGAAAAATATAAGAAGTAAAAGAATCATATTTATCAGGATATTAAAATAAGTAAAGGAAAAATAAATTTTTTTATATAGTATTTATAAAATAACATCTATTAATAATTCCAATATATTAAAAATTCTGATAATATAATAATTATCTTTGATTTCGAGTTGTCATCCTAGATGAATTAAAATCACATGATTTATTTTCTCATTAAGAATGACGTAATGAGAAGCATGATGAATATTAAAATAACGTTGGCAAAGTATCAGTTAGATGACAATTATGTGCATTCCTAATGGGAATAAGAGTGAAAGAAGAAAAAGACGAAATGAATAAGTCATTTTCGCACTTTGTTCGACACCGTCGTCGATGTTGCAGAACCGAGAAAAAAGTACAAATAAAATATGTATCATATTATTTCGCGTAGAAGCTTTTTTGAAATATCCATTTAATATTACAATACCAGATGTCAAATTAGACGGCAACAAAATGCAAAACTGTCAAACTGAGGACACAATTAGAGCCAAGGTCATTGACTACGACTGCGCGTGCGAAGATTAATTAAGAAGAAAAACAAAGATAGGAGTCTCTTCCAAATTGCATGATCAATCAAAGTTACTCATTTTCTATTAAGAGAAGTTCATGTAGGATCCAACAGATCGTTTAAATGACATCAAACAGACCGATACGCAGTACGCGAGGTCTGAAACGAAACATTATCGAGGAGCATCGCCGGTGAAAGAAGCGGATAAGAACGAGATGGAGGAAGTGGAGTAGCCGGCCTTTTTACTACTTCGTCTTCTCCATCCTGAGAAGCTTCCTGCTTGCCAGGCATAGGAAGCTCCTTTCTCTCTGCCGTGAACTCTCTCTCCCTTTCTCTCCCTTCTTCCCTATTTTTCTTTTTCCTCTTCTTCTTCTCCCTTCTTTTCTACATTTGTCCCAATGTCTCGATTACTAGTTCAGCCAAAACTTGCTCGACGCGCACCTGTCAACTCACCGGTTCACATATGCGTGTGCGCACTAATAGCAGCAAACCTTTAAAAAGATATTCATGGCATCTTCGACGAAAGAAGGCGTATGAACGAGTGTGACGGATGCACCGATACAACATCGGCTGGCACTAATACCGTTTAATTAAATTTCCTCGAATGTCTTCACGCTATATAGACAACAGAGCCGCATAACGGAGGCAGACTCGTACACCGTACATCGGTGAGTGAGTGGATGATACGCGCCGGTAGTGGACGCGTTAACATGAGTCGTTTAACACGAGTGCGCGAAGTAATGACAAGAAGAAGAGAAGAAGAAGAAGAAGAGAGAAGCAACGATTGACGGATTCGGGATTAGAGATGGGCCTAATATATGTAACATTATATATATTTGCTTTGCGTGGGCGTGCATGCGTGTGTGTTGCGTGTTAGTGCGTGTCGCGTCTTCTCGCGCGTGTATATACGCGGCGTGTGTGTGCACGATGCACGCGCCTAGCTGGCACCTAGGTGACGACACCCCGGACACGTACGAACACGGCGGTTCACCGAGACGGAAGGCAGAGCGAGAACGAAATCGTGAGAGGCACTGCTGGTCCCACCGTCACCACACCGACATTGCGTAAAGCGCCGTGTCGCCGGCAAGACGGCCCACGGGACGATAGGAGGGATTGCCGGCGGCAGGCGCAGGCGTCAAGCCGGAGCGAAGACCGGGTCGATAGTCCGCAACGTCGGCCGTCCTCCCTTGCCGGCCGGCTGGCACTATTCGCACTCACTTTCTCTCTCGCTCGCTCTCCCTCCTCGTCTCTCGCCTTCCTTTCGCTGCTGTTCCACCGCCGCCGCATCGCTAAATTCCACGCAGTGGCGAACCGGCGATCTGGGGTGCGCGGTACCTCAAGGCGCAGAAATTCGATTCTCGCACTTTTTCAAGGATTCATCAATCATTGACGTGGCGCTGCTCTTTTTTAACGCCGAAAAAGTTACTCCGTGCTTTGAAGATTGATAGAAACCGGCCTTTATAATTGTTCGGTAAAGGCTATAACACGAATTTCCGTAAGATGTAACAGTAGGATTTGACCAATCGCGTTGTTTAATTCTTACTGTTATGGTTATGTACGGTTGAATTAACCAATGTGATTGGTTGAATCTTACTGTTGCATCTTAAGGAAATTCGTGTGTTATAGCCTTAAGTTGATTTACAATTTCGTTTCCGTTTCTTACTTTGTAGTCTTTTTTAATTTGTCGAGTTCCAAACACGCGACATTTCGTTTGCGAAAAATTTGATTGAAATTGTTCGAATTTGAATCTTAAGATTTTGATTGTAACAAACCTGATTTTTTCCAGCTTTGTAAAATTGGGACTAAAGATATCAATTAAATTACAGTCAGTCGACATTGGTAAAGTCGATTATTAAATAAATCTTGATGAAGAGGTCGGCTTCACGTCGATCGGCTAAGGCTCCGAGATCTTTCATTCGTCACTGGCTTCTTCATCCTTTCCATGTTCTTCCATGTCTCTTTCACTGCTCTCTCGCATCACGATTGCGTACATTTCGTACGCTATACTTCTCTCTCTCTCTCTCTCTCTCTCTCTCCTTCTCCCGCCGCCTTTGCCCCTCCCCCTCTCTTTCTCTCTCATGCGCTCTCTCTCTCTCTTTCTTTTTCGTTCTCTAAATTCTCTCTTTAACTTTGCAATTATTGTTTTAATCGTTTTTGGTCTAAGTTCAAGTTTCTAAGAAGGCCTTTTCGCCCACATTTCGTTATCAAACACATGTACAGATGCATGCACGTTATTCAATGTGGAAGTAATTCGGAAGGTAGTGGTTCAAATTCCCTGCAGTGATTTTTGACTTTCATCGTCGCTGTTCCAAGTCTCACATTCAATATGCGTCGCTCGTTCTGTCTTCTTTTTTTCTCAACTTATCTCCTTATTTTTAATCTCATTGGTGCACTCTTACAATGTTTGTTAATTGGTGTCAAATTATAAGGATAAAAGCATCTGAAAAAGATGCCTTTCTTAGCAAACATTTTTTGCTAAGAAAGGCCTGAGAACAGCAAATTTCACATTGAAAATTGAAGGATTTTGATTAACCTTTCTTTTTCTCCTCACTTTTATTTCAATATTTTAAATTGATACATGAAAATATTTAATTAAATATTGAAAAGACATTACTTAGTGGAATTTGAGTTAAAGTAAATTCAACTTCAGATCAAGGTGTTTCTCGATTTTATCATCTTAAAAATCCTATACATCGTTAACATCGTTAAATATTCTTTACTCCATTGGACATATTGGATACACTGTATTTAATGATAAATAATTAAAAAATTTATTAATTCCTTGCTCTAATTTGTGACTAAATCTAATTAAAAATTTCTCTGTTCAGCTCTTTTAGCCTTTTTTTTTAACAAAATCATGTCGACTTCATTATCTATTCTTCAAAATCTATCAAATTCTTTAAATCTACGCTTTACTATCTTCGTACATGAAAATATTTAACATTGAAGATATTATCTAACATTAAAAATATTATCTAAATTTTTATTGTAGAAACATGATTTTAAAAATATACATATATATAATATTTATAAAATATTTTTTTTCTATATAGGGGAGACCGTGGTTGAAAGTAACATTTTTTAATTTTTTTGAAATAAAAAAATATATTTTTCTTAGAGACTTAATATTTATTTATACAGTTAAGTTGAAAATTCAAGACTAGTGTCAAATAGATGATATGCCATTAAATACATTATTAAAAATGTTATGACCTTGAAAAATGACCGAGGCGAATTGTTACTTTTTACCCCAGCTTGGGGTTGAAAGTAACAGTACTGGGGTAAGTTGTAACACAAATACATACACGCTGAATAATGCAAAATGAAAACTAAAAAGTAATATTAATTAATAATATTGGTTAATAATATCAATGAAAGAAAAATTATTTTTTCTTTAAATAACACAAAAATATTATTTTTCAATTAATCAATAATCAACACAACATATTGTCTTCTTTTGAACTAACACAACATATTTATTAATTATATAAAATACAAAAAATATATTCATATTTATTAATTAAGTAACGTAACATAAATTGTCTTTTTGGCACAACATAACATTGTATATCTTAATGAAATAAATTATGCAAAGAATTAAATAAAATTTTTAAATAATTATTTTAGACGTCGCTCGAAGATTCGTCTGAGTAGCAGTTGGAGTACACAAAATTAACCTTATCAGATTTTTTATAAATCTACTTAAAGAAACGTGACATAATTCAAAAGTTTTTGCAACAGATCGAATGGATTTACCTTCATTTATCACTATATTGGCGGCTCTTTTATATGAGTCTAATGAGGTTGTCCTGCGAGATGTTTTTCTTTTGTAGGTTCTCGTAGTAATAAAAATATTACTACGTTTGATAACATTAGGAATTGAAAATAGATTATTTAAAATTATGATTCTAAAAAGGTAAAAAACATAATTACTAATAGTTTAGATTTCATGTTACTTTTAACCCCAAAATAGAACACATCATAAAATCAAGTATTTATATTAAAAACGTTTCACATGTATAATAAAATGGCAACATACTATTGTCTGCCGATTAACTCTCAAGATTATGAAAACAAACAATTGCTGAGAAAGCGTAAAATTTACAAGTAAGTTCAAAAAATATCATTGAGAAATATTTACTCACGTTATGCGCAGTCACCTCATACACAGTATTCTTCAATAAAATGGCACTAGATGCTAGGCGCCAAATCGTCATGGAAGCAACGTAACAGTGATAGATCGGCATTCGACTCGTTTTGTTTTCATGGCGCTGTCTCTTTTCTTTGGAAAATTACTAGCTGTGTTACAACTTACCCCTGTTACTTTCAACGGTCTCCCCTACACATCTCGCGCAACAAAAACAGTCGCACTTTTTAAATATCCGTAATAATGAAAATTTTTAAAGACGCAGTGGATTTTGCTAGTGTATTGTATTTAATGTTTACTATATGCAAAATAATGAAAAATATAATATGTAATAAGCAAAAAAATACAACTATCGTTTAATAATTAATATAAGTATTTTCATTATATTTTAAAAACAAAGTTTAAAATCTTTTTTACATTAAAACTAATATTTATAGCTGTTTAATACTAAAGAAATAAAAGTATTTCAAAAAAATATTTTATTGAGTCACCTTTTGCTCTGATGACGTCTCAATATTGATTTGACGTATATTTGGGTTCGGTGCGTATACATTTCTAATTTAATCATTGTCGATGTATTATATACAATACACTAGCAAAATATATTGCGTTTTTTTTTATACATTGTTATAGATATTTTAATAAAATATTAGCGGTTTTTTTTTGTTGCACGGGATGTATACATAATATTTTAATCATTTTAAAATGTACACACATACTCACGCACGCACGCACACACCCACCCACATCCGCACACGCACATACACATACACGCGCGCGCGCGCACACACACATGCACACAAGTTATGTGCATATATACAGGGTGTCCGATATAAAAGTTCGCACCCGGAAACTGGAGGTAGAGTGAGTCAAACTGAGGAGAAAAGTCCTCTACCATTTTGCAATTGTCGGAATAGTTAACGAGATATTAATGATTAAAAATCGCCGTATTAGGCCGGCCCTCCGCCGAATACAAGCGCGCAGCGAGATACGACCGCCCAGCGTCGTCGTTGAAAGGCATCCGAGGAGTTGTTTATTACTAATCGCAAAAAACAGGGGGACAATCACAGCTCAAAACCGCCGTTTGTAGGCATTACTGTTTATAGAAAACAACTCCTCGGGTGCCTAGCAACGACGATGCTGGGCGGTCGTATCTCACCGCGCGCTTGTATTCGGCGGAAGGCCGGCTTAATACGGAAATTTCTAATCATTAATATCTCGTTAATTATTGCGACAATTGCAAAATGGTAGAGGACTTTTCTTCTCAGGTTGACCCACTCTACCTCCAGTTTCCGGGTGCGAACTTTTATACCGGACACCCTGTATATATATATTACAGTCAATATTTTCTATTTATAATTAATTCAGAGTTATTGACATTGACATTTATATATTAGAATATCTCCGATTCTAATTAACTTACTGAATGCGCTATTAAAATATTATACGACGGTTATTAGGGAATTTACCTTGCATAATATTCAAAGATATTACAAAATAAATTAGAACAATATTCAATGTTTATTCAAAGTATTCGAATGCCCGTGAGAAATACGGATCTGGAATTGTCTCAATTTCGCTGTTCGCGGAAATTTATTATGTACATATACAGGCGGCTATTCACCGCATGGAACAATAATTAAAATATCTCAATTAAACGACCGTTTGCGCGCCGGACTCTTGTAAAAATTTGCGTCGAAGCTTTCGTGCCTCATCAGCCGTACACTCAAAATCCAGTCAGCGAAAAGGCTCTTCCCGCTTCTACCCGTCGCTCCCGGCCACCACCGGCCCCAATAGCGTGCCATTATTTTTCGCGAGAGCTACACTTCCGTGTAGGTGCCCCATTATATCCAGGATCACAATGGAATCAGTGTAGCTTCACAGCTCACCACGCACCCTCCATTATACGTCGTACTCCTTTTCGCTTCCGCCTCGGCCACCGCCACCAGCCGTCCGCCACCATCGCTACCATCGCCGATGCACATCCCCTTCGTGTTTTACACTTCACGCCTGATAGCTCCTTCACGTTTTACACGCGCTCGCATTGCGCGCTCCGCGATTCCGTCGGTTGTTGCGCGGCGCGGCTCGGTGCGGCGTTTCGATAAGAGATGTTAAATTAACATCGGAATTTGTGTGAAAAAATATCCCTCGACATTTCCATGCTTTTGTGATATTTTAATGTTACGCTATTCGATTTTTTAAAAATCAGCCTGGCATTTTTAAAACCAGCAAAATCGCTAAGAGCTCTTGTCTAACGCGAAACACATTTGTCGCGCGTTCAAGTTAAAAATAAATAGAAATAACGTAGAAACTAAATATAACCGCTTATCGTTGTATGCGTGCAGCCGCGACAACATAATGCGTACGTTGCATTAATGGCCCTTCGAGGAAGCCGTACAACGCGTCGCAGAAAATCGTTATAGTAATAGCGTGTCGACGATTACGATTCCATCTTGTAATTTAGGAAACGTTTACACGTTTGCAACGTGTCGCGTTTGCAGAATTAATGTAAATTGCTATCTTAATTAAATCTCTACAATATTCATATACCTACCTATACGTACACATTTATCCTTACGTCACAAATAATACATCAATAAACAGCGGCATTTAGTAATGGATTCCTGTTCTAAAAAGAAAAGAGAGCATGTCCGAAATCTCATTTCAAAAAAGTGATGGTGAGTTTGTTTAAAATTTAATTTCCGGCCATAAATAAATATCCATCCGACTAAGCAAATATGAATCGATTATTACGCCGACATGACGTCACACTTACCTTTACTGCACATGTCGCGAATATGCGCCGATCAGCAGCTATATTGCAGTTTTCAAGTATCCCCCTCTCAACCCCTGCTTTCATCCGCAAGCTCGCCGTCCAAACTTTTATGCCGTATATAGTTGCGTATTATTGGAAAAATAAAGTAAAGCGCGCGCCTGTGCATTCCTGTTGTCTTCTTATGGCCCCGGGGTTGAATTACGTATACGTATCATCGTTCTTTTATTGTTCCTTCGCGTCAAAAGTACCCGAATATTTCTGCGACATGAAGCTGAGTGACAGCGAGCTTTGTGCTTGTCGGGTAAAATCCATCTCTTTTCCGGAGGGATTTTCCTCAATTTTAGTTGGGGATCGGCGCGGGATTAAAAAGATAGCGGATGAGAAACGATCGCGCACGGCTCGTACTCGCTATCTGAATTCTTTGATCTGGAAATGTAATTAGTCGTGGTTTGATCGTGCGCGATGGACGACAGACGTCGGGGCTACAGAGAGACGGAAAAGAGAAAGCGAGAGACACGGATTTAGGATAGAAACATTCGGTATATTTTGTAATTGCAGATGTCTACGGGGCATTAAAATGACGAATTTTTGACGCGGTACGGCGCGGCGCCACGCCGATCCGGCCATTATTCACGATCGAGCGCACGAACAAACGCGTAGATCACGGGATTAAAAATCCTTCTCGATATTTTAGTATCCTCCAAAACGAGATCGGTACGAGGGAGAGATGATCCAAATCGCCATCAATCTCGCAGCCACTTTTGTTCCGCCCAAGCGATTCCGCTTATGCATATGATATATGCATCACGTGACTCGCGTGCCGGAAAGTATCGCTTTATTTTTGCGCCACTCGCCTCCGCGTCCCTTCCCACTGCTCCATGCATCCCATCCAACCCCCGAAGAGGTCTTCTTATTCCCACGATAAGCGACCTCTTCTTTTTCGTCTTCGTCCGCGCTCCTCTGTCTTGAAGCGGAACCGCGATCGCTCACTGCCATTTTCGATTCCTCGCTCCAGGCGATCGAGACGAACGGGTAGAGAGCCGGCTCCACGCCGGCTGCGGGAATAGTCAGCAATTTTGTAATGATGCGATGCATGCGTCTTGGAAGGCAGACAACGATATATGAAGAAGAAGCGAGCGATTCCTGCACAAGACGGAAGAATGGATCCGGAGAACGACGTGAACGTGTCGGTTCTCCAAATCTGATTGCTCTTTCTCTCTCTTGGAATTAGAGATAGAATCGCAATATGTGCATTTCTTGCTATTGCACAATGTATTCTCTTCTTGCATTCAAAACGAAACATCATAACATTTGCATATCATCGCAATTTTATGCATACGGTCCGCTCGTAAATACTGCATAGCATTCACATCAAATTAAAAATCACATCGGCGGATTCTAAACATTCTCAAAAAATAAAGTAAAAAGAGAAGAACTTTACCGTGTCGCAGTGGACACTATGTGCGAAAGGGTTTAATGTCTCGTTACATCTGAGAAAGTGCTTCAGTCGCTTGCGTTTAGAGGTTTTCAACCTCGAGGTACGAGGGACATGTTCACCAAGTTTCGTCCCACCTTTCACAGTCACACGCCGTCAGCCGTACGCGAGCGAAAGGCGTAATGACGCCGTTAGCTTCCCAAGGACCTAACACAGTATGCCCTATCCCGACCACGTAGCCTCAATAAAGGTACCTACAAGGGGCGTGCGCGCGCGCGCGCGGGAGAGAGAGAGAGAAGAAGGAAGGGCGGGAGGGAAGGAGAGAATAGAGCGACGTTGTTCGGGACTGTGCGCCAACTTTTGTTCGTCAGAGATAAACAAAACTGAAAGTGTGTGTGCCCGGTAGTGCAACCGGAAGATTATTCCGCCCCCTGTTCTCTCTCCGCCGCTCTATCCGACAACGGGGACCGGGAGGATTGTGTAAATCGACGAAGATGAGACGATATATAGCCGCTTCCTCGACGACGCGAATCGATCGTGATATTCCGCCTCAAAGGCGAGAGAGAGAATGTCACTCTCGGGCTTGGCACACACAGAATTCGCTTCCGCTACTACTGCTGCACGTTACACGCCGTGTGCAAAGCAGCAGCAGCAGCGGCGGCGACGGTAACGGATCGTGCCTTTCGAGTAGCACGTGTGCGCGACGCAATTTCTTCCCGCTAGCACAGTTATCGTATTATTTACGAGCGTTGCTGAGCTGTATGCATTTCACTGATCGACGATAGGTCCATTAGATGAAAAGCTTGGAGTAATGGCCTATGATTTGTAAGATGTAATAGCAAGTAACTAGTTGTAAGGTCTTACGAATTATATCCACTTTTGGACTAAACCGCGAATTTAATTGTTTCAATTTAGCTCCAATTTACTTCCAACGTCAATTACACCCAAAAAAAATTTCAATCTAAATCTTAGAGGATTTTACTCTTATATTGACCTCAAAAGAATTTCTCTGAAATCAAGAGAAAAATAGTATAAGCAAAAATATTTAAGAGAGAAAAAAGTATTTTTCACTTTATTGAGAGAGGGATATGTTTGCTGTAAAACAGTAAGCTTAGAATATGAGATTATAGGAAAAGTCACTTTGAACGTAAAATACTTTTTTTTGGGTATATAATTATATCATTAATCGCGATAAATAAGATCTGAATAAAAAAGATATTTTTTTAGTACGTAGAAGATTACTTCCCGGTGTATCCAGCTCGCAATGTCTGAATTTACTGATATCACTATCTCCAGGTATCCAATGTAAACCACTGCTCCGCTCTATCTCCTCTGCCAAAACAGGGGAGAGACTGATTCCGCGACCTTAAGCATCTTAGAAGATCCTTGTCATGGATTATTCACCATTCCATCCTTCCACTGTTCTTTCCGAAAAGCTCTTACTTCCACTTGTCGAGGTAAACTCAGCACAGAAAGGCCCCGGATAAGCATGAATAAGTAACACAATTTCGTAACGGCCGCTACGGCTGCGCTACGCTTCGCGGCGTCGAGTACTTTGCAGGCGTATGGATTAACCAATCTTACCGCTTAAAAAGGCACGGCCGAGCGCGAACGATTACATATTTGCAGGGAGAGTTCGATTTCGACTCACATCCCCGAGCGCTCTACCGTTGTATCGTTACGATCGATCATTACGTTAATTAATAAAGGGATATTATTTGCGCTTTTCATCGACGTGTGTTTTGAAACGAACCGGATTATCTTGATTATCTTGGTCACTGTAATTATATCTCTCATCGACGAGAGACCGTGATGGAAATGGTGGATTTTTCGCGGGATATTTTTAGTCGATACCGCGATCGCGAAAAAGGGGGCGAATGGCCGACGGGAGAGAGAGAGAGAGAGAGAGAGAACGGGCGGGAGAGCGCAAGCGGGATAGACAGAAATGGAAGGCAAACATTTTAGCAATGCGTACTTAATATAAAGTTTAAGTTTCGCGGCGCGCTTCGTTAAAGAAAACTAGCTGCACGAAAGTTTCCCCGAACGGAACAGTAGGTACTTCGAGAACGGTCGAATGGCAGCGACGTTGGTATTAGCTGCTCGCTTCTTCTCTCCCGTTTTAGCTTTGTTTTTTCTTCTTATTCTCTCGCCAAGTTTATGTATTCAATCAATTACCTGACACTATCTCGTATCTGATTCCGTTGCAGCTGCTCAAAAACCGCTACTTGTATATATCTTGCGGTACTTTTTTAATATCTTTTAATATATCTAATATATCTAACAATACCTGTTTTGAAACACGCTATCATTTAGAACATTTCATTTCACAGAATTTCATTTCCAATGGTTTATTTTTAAGCAGCGTGTTGTTTCAACGTAATGTATCTTTAAACAGCTCATTTTTTTTAACAGTATCGTACGTACTGATTTTTAATATCTCTGTAAGCGTATCGGAATCATGGATTTGACTCGGCGCAATGTTGTAATTGTTCGTTAGTATGAACGTACGTTAGTAGCAACGACTTTTCGACAACGATAATTCAGTCAAAATCGTGTATTCTGGCTATTAAGTGCACGGCAAGAGAATGCATACAGTACACGTGAAAAGCACAAATGAGCGCAATTAAGGCGCGTGCCATGTCTCCTTTTTTAAACTAAGCGATATAAATTATCCGCGTTAAATTGCTCGGTCCGCTAAAGCTCGTAATTGGTATTTATAAAGTGCTGCACCTTCTCCAGCCGGCAACCGCTAAGCAACTAACTTGAGGCATTCTACGTTGCAGGCGCCTTAAAATATATAGGGGTCCACCTACGCGCGCGCGGCGGAACCACTCGAGCACGCTTAACGATGATCTATCGCCGTTTTTCTTTGCGAGCACCACCCGCTGGAAGCCAGCTCGCCCGCCGCGAAGAGAGAAATCCGGTAATTTTTTTAATTAACATTTATTAATCGAAAAGAGGATCTGTACTTAAGAGCTGGTTGTTGGAAATAATTAGGAATTCAAAAATCTGCAAATTCTTGTTATCCCAGCGGACTTGGAAATAATTGACCGGATAACGCCCGTTTTCCAAGAATGTCTCTCTCAAAGAATAGAGTTTACATGATTCGCCGTGACACGTTGTGTGTACGTTATTACTCTCCTTGAAGATCCTTCGAGTCAACAGTACTGTGATACCGCATTTCGCGAAATGTCACGTCCCATATAAATGCACGAATGATACATCACTACTGTATGTCTCGTGCAAACAATTTTCGCGGACAGCCGTACGTTTAACGTTAACCCGCAGTCGCAGGAAGAAATGACAAATCGCGGTTAAATCTTGTACGAGATGCAGCAGATATCCTCGGCGAAGACTCCGTTTGCCGAAGGGTGGATTTGTCACAGGTAATGCGAGAGGGTCGAGGGCGCGAGGCCAGGCACGTAGCTTGTTACCACTTGTTTATCCACTGCAGGGTTGTTGCTGCCAGCCTTAGAAAACCTCGCTTCGCCACAGATGCTGTCGACATACTAAACGTACGTTCTACGTGTACTCGTTAGTACCCCTCCTTCCCGCCACCCTCGCTCTCTTTTCCGTTATTATGGAATGTATATCTTCCCACGACAAAATAATAATCGAGCATACGGCAAGATAATCCAGGCATTGCATTAAATTGGAAAATTAGCAGTTTGACAAGATGTAAATTTTATTGTGTATAAAATTAAAATCGCTAACTTTGTTCAATTAAAATACATGATATGGAAAACAACTGTCAATTATTTCCATCGAGGAATTATTTGACTGATAATAACATCTACTTTGTAAGAGTTTACTCCGCGTTTAGGTTATCATTAGTATAGCAAATAATTCTTCGATGGAATGATTGACAGTTGTTTTTCCATATTATATACCTACATATATTTTAATTGGGAGTTTTGTAATTAAACAAAATTTCTTTCTAAAGCTATCAACATAATTAACAATAACGGACGATTATGATTCATCTCGAAAATATTATATATCGCGAATTGTTTGCTCTGACGTCAGTAAGATATAAACAGATCAAATGAAGAAAATGTTTGCTGAGAAATCGGATATTGGATTCATAACCCATAAAGACATCATGAAGGATATAGAGGTCGACAAAGCGGCAATAGCTAAGAATAGACAAAGGATTTCATACAGGACGATAAAAGTGCTTGTATATGCATGCCTATCCTGCGCTGTTTCAATCGATCTCGCCGGGATCTCACGTGAATGACGCGCTATTCGTGCCATCTTTTATGGTTGCGAGGCCAATAACGCGATAATTCTCACGTTACACCGCCGTAATAATTTCGCGGAAACGCAAAGTAAAACTACTCTCTTTAAAAATTTTCTCGTATTCAGAGCACAGATATGTGTTGTGTTTACAAAAGATATTTATTTAAAAGATAAATGTAGTTATTAAGATTCTCAAAAATTTCTAGAATAAATAACAAGAGCCTTTATAAAACGTTAAATCAGATTTTACAGCGGATGTAGTTCGAGCTGCAACAATACCATATTTACGTCGCTGTACAAACAATAATACAATTGAAATCGGCAAAAAACAGGTGCAGTTGAGCTACAGTTTCATGCAAATAGAAATAGAAGAGAATGTTCCGTCATCTATTGTGCGCGATAATCCATTAATAATTGTTCGAACATGTCGACTGCGACTTCTTATTTATTTTCTCTTTTTTTCATCTATCTCATTGTTAGCCATCGGTAAATAGTCACTACAAAATTCGTTTTCTTTTCACGATTATTTAAATCAATATAACTTTTTCAGTATTTTTTGAAAATAAAGACACACTATCTGCAATCTATATCTTGTATTTGTAATGACAATTTGTTTTTATGCATGAAATTATTATATTCGATAGCTAAGTAATTTGATTTTAATTCTTAAAGATAAAAACAAAAGATATTTTAATTATTATACATTTATAAATTAAGGTGGGCAAATTATTTGCTAAAATTCCTGATCGTTTTATCTCATCGCAAAAAGCCCAACACGTAATATCTTGAAATCCTCTCTGACCACATACATGTGCGAGGTACAATCTCCACGCGATAAATTATTTCACAGATCTAATGCGAAACATTTTTATTCGCAGCTTCCTCTCTGTGCACTGAAATAAACAACAGGACAGCCGAACCTGCTGACTAACTGAGGACCTGAGCGCGAGAAGAAAAGAGAGTGTGAGCGTTTCACCGCTTTTACTTCAGAATGCGAATCCGGCAACCTTTCGGTTTCTCACGTCTTGCATTGGAACGTCTGACATATTTCGCGTTCGCTTCACTGTCAGTCCAAACAGTGGTCGAGCAGCAGCTCTAACCTTCGCGTTTCTCGTCCAGTCACGTCTCACCGTATATACCCAGTGACTCAAACGGGCGCGCACACTCATGTATATACGTAAGAGTACAGTCCCCGATCTATGCAGCTGCTCACCTCTTACGAATGTTTTAAAGGAAGCCGGCGTTGGAATTGTCATGGCGCGCAGTAGTACGAGCGTTTCATTGCGCGTTCACTCGCGTTCAGCCAATATTCCATTTTAATTAGTTCCATGCGCTTTGTGCATGAAATCTCATTACTGCCATTAGGTGCTGAATTAATGTTGTACCTTAATTAGATTTGCATGCAATAATCGCTGTACTCTGCGTTTCGGCCTATCCGCCGACAAATGCTATACGTATATTAAATAGTGCGATGGGAAATTGTCATTTCCGCCGGTCGAGTTGGATAAACTTTAAATTTTCGAATCATCTCTCGCAAATACGCGCCTTCGAAAGCTCGTGTGCGATCTCCCTCGAGATTTCGATGAATCTCCACCGATTTCGTTTCTAGACATATGCATAAAGTGCCGCCGCCTCCCATCCTCCCCTCCCCCGGATATTTCCTATAAATTATTTTACTAACCGTTCGCACACACGTTCCGATATATTTTCATATGATTTCCTTTCCGTTCCTCTCATTGTCCATTCTCGTTAATTACACAAAAGTCTCATTAACCAGTCAGCGATACCTCGAGCGGCGCGATGGATGAAGAGAAAAGCAGAGGGAAGAATACATGCGTATCCCGACTAAAAAAACGTTTATAAAAAATTTGCTTCAGCAGAAATGTGATATATGTTTTCAAAATCATTGAAAGTTTGCCGTAACATCTAACGATATTTTATTCATTATGTTTTTCTAATTGTAGATGGATTTTAAGAATTGCCAAAGACACATTGTCATTTTTGTAAGACTTTATCATATTCGCTTTACTCATTACGTCTTTGTTTATGCTCTAAATGTTTTATATTAATTTAAAAATATACACAAAACAAATAGAGATGTAACTGACATTTTTTAATAATAGTTAAAATTTTTTATAATAATTAATTAAAAGAGAAAATAAATCCTAATTTTTTTCAATAACCTTACTTTGGCATAACTATTATTTTCTAAGAACAACTGAACGAATAATTCAATTCGTAATAACTTTACAAACGTTTTTTTGTTACCGGCAAAAGTCACTCTCTATCTGCTCGATTACTTCATTCTATCACTTCTCTTGATCTCGCATACGTACTTGAGAAATGTTCTCTCTATGTTAGACAGATTATAAAAGAGAGAAAAAGCCTTTCCGGATAATATCCCCGCGTGCATTTTGGAAAATCACGGTCTGTGATGGAACTGTTTCCGACGTAGGTGCACAAGCTAGGTCGTATTAAATATGAATCCGCAACTCGGCTATCTATCTTGAAAGTTTTGACGCGTAAGCGCATTTATCGAGCAGCGAACAGAGTGGCGCTTGCTCTACTATGAGCCACTAAAATTAGTCACTTTTAATGTAATCGAATGGAAAACAATATAGTACAGATTGACGGTATGGACAAGGACAATAATCAAACGGAATAAATTGGATAAGATTAGATAATAATGAAATAAATTTAAAAAAGACACATATATGATGAGTCTTTTCAGTAATAAGATACAAAGATAAAAATCAGAAAATATATATATATGAAATATCCATCGTAATTTTAAATCAAACAAGTCTCGAAATAATTTCAAATAGAATTTCATACTATCGTCACAGAGATTACGCAGAAGTTAAGTAGATTTACTCCAAATATATCACATCTCGATATTGCAAATGTCTATCTCATATTCCTACCTTTTTCTCCAAGTAGAAAATATAAAAATTATATTACTATAACATAGATAAGTTTGGAAAGTCGAAGAAAGTGTGTTTACTCGATTGTCTAATCGTAAAATATTTTTATCAAATGCCAGTAATTTAACGCGAGAAGGAAGGGGGAACGAAAGAGTTTCGCTCGACCGACATTACTGACCATCCCGCCCACCACGACCACCGCAAAACTCAAAGTTCGCCCAACGAATCGCCAGAAGTGCAAGTCTGGCTTCCGGCCACTGTGGAGGATAGAAATCTAACGTGCCGCACGTAGGCAGCATGTCAATTTCTGCTGAAGCCCTTAATCGCGTTCCACTCTCGCAAGACGTGTTTTTATTTATTTTTTTTTTTTTAATATTGCACCTATATCGTTTTTGCGTCAATAATGATATAATCGAAGAGCCGCAAATCGAATGAAGAAATGTCCCCGATAAAATGCAAACTTAAAAAATACACAACTTTGGAAAAAAATTCGAAATAAAGTTAGAATTTAGAGATAGCCCCCCTGGCACCTTTATTTGTTGTCCACCGTTCCGGAATGGAAAAATTAATCCACCGAAAAAAGTTTCACGGTCGAGCTGTCTACTCTGACACGTCAATATGGCTGACTAGCCCATATGGCTTCCGCTGCTTTCACAGATTTCGATTTTTCATTCGGAATCTTTTTCACAGTTGCACATGTACTACGGGCACGGCCTGTTGCAAAATTTTTGATTCTGTGCCTCTGCGTATACAAATATCATTATTCAATGAAATCAGAACGTCATCAAAGCGTCGTCATTCCAATTAAAAGCCATTAAAAATATATGCCGGCAATACCGTGCTCGTTAAGCATATAAATATTGTAGCTTAATAAATTTGTACAATACAAAATTTTAACTATGTCATTTTATGTAGAACCCGCGAGCTAAATTTTACATTTCGGAAATAACGTTACGTAATAACGTAACGCGTTATTCACGTTTAACATGCGCATATTGAATCTCATGGCGCGTATGTGTGTACGTGTGCGACGCAGCTTAATATTTCTCGTCAAGGTGCGAAAATCTACGTTAGGTGTATTACGCACGAGTGGCGTAGCAGTGCATTAGCGATAATCCGCGATGATGCGAACGTGGCCGTAAGATCGTTAAAGTGATGAATCGACGAGCGAGGGCGAAGGGCAAGATGCACCCGCGAAATGACGAAGGGCGAGTGGTAAATCATGCCATGTGCGCGATGGCGACTCAAACGATGACTTCCTGGACGATCGCCAAAACCGACGCGAGCGAGCGAGCTGGAAAGCCGTCTGGAAAACGTACACCGTGGCGTGTATGTGTGCACCTGCGCATGTATCCGTCCATGTATGTCCAGGGTCGGGTGAGAGAATGGAAGGGAAATACAGAAAGTTGGACGGGGTCAGGGAGTTGGATGATGTAACCAGCGGTCTCCGGATGTTCGTGTCATGTTCGGATAGCGATGTTTGATAAGGCGGAATCATCGATTAATCTAAATCGCGCAGATAATGCACACAGAATATGCGAAAATTCGCGGTTCTGTTTGCGTCCGTACGTTCACGCTCGTCAACGTAATTCCCCGGCGATAGCAATCTTTTTCGCGCGCTAGAAACCAATTTCAGAAGCGTGTTTATTTTAGCTATATTCGGTCGCGGGCCGGATTAAAAACATTCAGCATTAAGAATTTGTTACTCTACCCGAACACAAAAGTACTTCTGTATACTTTCTTTATTTTAGCACTAAATGAAATAGTCGTTGTTCGAGCAAAAGTATAAATCAATAACGGTTAGACATATATTGCAGAAAGCATAATACGAGATTACTCTGCCAGAGTATGCGATTTTAGATTTTTCCTTTCTCTGCCATCACGAAATATGATGAGAGTAGTTTAATTTTAAACACTTTTGCACAGTTTGTATCACTCTCAAAATAACGGTATGATCATTTTATGATCATATTATGACCGTAAAATGATCGTTTGTCGATATTATCATGTTTTATATTTCTCTAAATATACTCTGTGACCTCTTTTGATACGCAATAAGTAATATTTCGTTTTTCGACACGGCAGAAATAATTCCATATCTCGCGATTCGCAACTATATCTTTGGACAAATGGTAAAACACGATTGAAACGCATCGAATCGAACGGGTGAATCTGTTTGTCTGACAATATATTACACGCTTTATATATCCACTTTGCAAACATGAAAGAAAACCGAGGACATTCTACGGATATTCGATAATCTGGAATAGCCGATATCCAATATAATATTTCCGGAATTCTCCTTTATCCATTGATTGACGAGCCGGAAAGATCATGAATAATAAATGTTGAAAGGACTTCTGCTCACCATTCTCACCCCCCCCCTCTCTCTCTCTCTCTCTCTTTTTTCTCTATTTCTCAATGTTATCTGCCTATTCATCTTTATTTTATTCTATTTTCCCCTTTCTGTTTAGCCTTTGGCTATTAATTCATGAATCTTGTTATATTTATTCAGCTGAATTATTCGAACTCAACACGAGCTACTATAGATCCAAACTAAATAGACATATTAATTAATGATGGTGGCGATAATGGACTGAAACATAATCAATTTGTATCGCTTATGCAGGATGTTTCTCGAAATAGCGATTTCAGAAACGTTTTCCTAGATCAAAATGTTCCCCAAGAAAAATCTCATCGAACGTTATCTTTATCTCATTTTTCTTCACAACTTTTTAATTTCATACTTCCATTATCTCGGTGACTAAGATTCAGCTTTAAATTCTATTAAAAGTCTATCCGATATTAAATCGATTTAAGTTTTTGTCATTTATCTAGCCCCTTGAATAGTTTAATTTACACAAAAAATCTTCATAATATTTCATAATTTTTCAAAAATAATTTTAACAAGTTTATTCATAAAAAAAAGTTGCTCGAAGATTGTGATTCGAGTAATGCCATTATTTTAGGAACATTCTATGTAAATATTCATTTTTCGAAAGAATTTTTTCTTCTAATTATGCATTTTTACATGCCAAAACTAACACCACGATATTTTCCCTCATTAAGAAGTGTGAGTTAGCACTCTTTGAAATTTTTGCGCGTCAGACGTTTCTCGCGAGAATGCAGCGTAGACAGCTCGTGAATCAAAATTAGAGTACAAGTAATTATACTTGTTGGCAAAAGCGGATCCCTTCTCCGGAAACTTGTGAAACCTCGAAAGACGGGCGAACGCGAAGGTACGCACCGTGTAAATGGTAACTCGCGTTATCGCGTAATTAGCTGCTAGAGCTTTTTGCGCACTGCGGCTAGAACAATTGAGACGGTGAACAATTGAGGCAACACAATCGGCAAATGGGATCATTAGTTTCTCCAAAACCATTTTTTTGGAAAATAAACTAATTTTTTGCTCAACTCGAATTTCGTAATGTACAAAAACTTTATTTCACCTGCATTCAATGTAGCTTTCAGATTTCTCTATAAAATTTGAATTTTGATATTTTTAACACAAAAGACAACTGCAAAAGGTATTGTTAAATAGGTAGAATAATAACAAAAATAAGTAGTAATATTTCAGTGCCTTTTTTTAAACAGATGGGGTAAGTTCTCCTGATACCACGGGGATACAAAGGAAAAAGAAAAATCCGAGAAAGCAAACTGTTTTCTCTTTTACTAAACCTGTCGTACGTTTGCCTGTAACTCGCTTTTAAACGTCTGCATTTTTATTCAGATATAACAACCAACTTTTTCCTCTTCGAAAATCGATGAAGAAAAGTTGTACGTACGGAGGACAAGACGGCGACATAAAAGTGTTCTCTACTTCATTCCCCGTAGAAAAACGAGATCTTTAATGAGAAATTTAATGAAAATATCATTTCAAATTAAATCTCTACAGCTTCGCTGTGATTATAGCAAGAAATTCTTCTTTCCCAATTACCAATTCATTCAGATATACTCTTCCATCACAGATCAGCCGTCATCAATCCCAGGCTGATTGCCCGAATTTGATCGTATCAAAGGTCTAAATTGAGGTAGAGAGATTGCAGGAATAAGAGAAAAGGCGAACGAAGCGATCGCGAAAAGAGACTGCCGGTGACAGTTCGACGATTCTGTCGGCTCTTTTTTTACTTCCCTCTCAGAAAGCACGTTCGACGATCACAAGTCTAACTGCATATCAATCGACAGTCGCTTACAGAAATCGCCGCGGGTGTTTCGTTTTAATTAAATCATCGGCCCACGCAACATATAAGTGCTCCATCATAAACTAATTAAAAAGCTTCGGTCAACAATACGGTGCGCGCCGTGTTCAAAAGTAATTTCAGGAGAAGCGTAACCGCAAAATGTTAATAAGCTGCTACTCATTAAATTTTAAAAGCTTAAGTTTACAATTCATTGCGTTTAATTCGTTAAATGTAAATTTTGGTCTTTTAATTTTAAACGATCGCGAAATTGTTGGATCATTTATGGCGCGTAAATATTCGTTCGATAACAGTTAGAATCAATTGGAATTACGATTATAAAATTATTATAATTTGAATGAAATTATTACCATTTGAATGATATTGTTTTTGACCAATAAAATTTTGCCGGCCTCCGCTTATACGCGTCACCTTGTGCAAAAAAAAAACAATATTCCACGCAGATAAAAATGAATTATAATCCGCGTGTAATCCAAAATTTATCGAGACAATACGACGCTTTTGCAATTCAGTTAAATGAAATTTCCGATAAATAATATAGATGGGCGTTGAATTTGTTTCGATTGTTCTTCGGAAGATTTTACTACATATCGTACGTAGCACAATAACGAAAATAGCGTGAAAACTCGCGGGCGATAAATCTTTGCAAAATGCATTCGATCAGGTATGACTGGCAGTTACAATCACTGTAAAAACTGCCCGAGATGCCTACACACGCGCGCGTGTGCGTGCGTGCGTGTCGCGCACATATTCACGCGCCAGGGAAAATTCAGTCGAATTAACCATAAATCATCGCTCGGTATCGACGTCGACGATTATTTATAGTTTACGCGGGCATGCGAAATGGTTTTTCGGCCATTACTCCAAGCCAGATCAGAAATGTGATAGGTGCGATCATAAACACCTAAACAGGTCATCGAAATCGTTATTTCTCTCCCTTCTTCCGCCAATCGTCAACATCGAGAAAATCGAAGATGAATATGTGCAAGTTGACAATGATGTCGACTTGGGAAAAATATTGGACGGGGGAGGGAAGGGGCGAGGAACAAGAAGCATTTAAAACAATGACTTTTTTAAATTGTTTTTATCTGGCGGAGAAGGTGGAATATAGAAATTATATGCCAATATATAAAACAAAGTATAGAAATAGAACATTACACATACAAAATTAAGAAAGAAAGCTTACATTATCGTAAAAAATAAAAATAATAATCACTATGTATTTTTCATTAGAACGCATTGGGAAAGGGGAAGAGGAGTAAAATTTGAAAATATTGACAAGGTCTATTGCTATAACCAGAAATTACTTGCAGTTGTTAAAAAATAAAAAAAAAGTTTTCTATTCTTACCTAAATAACATTGAAAGAGCGGTGATCCCTCAAAATTATTACGGGATCATCACGCTTTCAATGTTATTTAGGTAAGAATAAAAAATGCTTTATTTCCGGCATGAACGTATGAGTGATATAACGCTCAAAAAAAGATTTTAAAAAATAATCTTTCATTATCGAGTTTTCTTTGGTTTTAATTCTTGCTATCTATGAATAAAGGGATATGTGAAAAAAACATGTATAATTACACGTGTGTCAAAATTTTTCAAGCTAGAGATCGATATTTCCAAAATATACGGGTGGAAATAAGTTTTATTAGTTTGCCGTCATCAGCGATTAAAATTGTCCGACAAAAAAAATTCGCTTCCTGTTTATTTCATCTCAAATGTGCTAAACTGACATGCTAGTTTGTTCACAATTAGATTTATCGGAAGAGTCATATCAAAATAGAAATTGAAACGTGAATGAGACATAATTTGTCTTTGACTCGCGTGTTATATTTAACGACGCGATTCGAGTGGAATTTCTTTAACCTCTGCATCCGCGACCGCGATATTTTTGTTTTTAACACGATAATGAAAGTAAGTAAATAATTCGAAATAAAGAATGAGAGAAATTGCCCCATATTGCATTCGACTCCCATAGCGATGAAAGCCGCAGTGACTCATCCTAGCCTCTGTCTCTTTCTCACTTTTCGCCAGAGCGAACCATTAATTTCCATTAACCATCGACAAAACTCGCCCATCGATACCGCCGGGCACTGACAACTCCAGAGAAGTCACGGGAATGGGAAACAGAGGCTAAATGGCGCGCGTATGTGTACGGATACACACACATGTACATGTTAGAGAATGCATACATAAGCCGTGACTCGTGTGGGACTTTTGCCTTTGTCGCGTATTTTTATCCAACTCGTATAAACCAATAATTCCCTGGCAAAAACTGCTCCTACGGGAAACGGCAGGAATATGAGTACAGGTGTAGTGGAGGAAGGGAGGGAAGGAGGGAAGGGGGCACAGTCACCCTTTCGTGCTGACTTCTCGTTTGTATTTGCTCCATTCAATATTGCGAATTATTGCACGGCGAACTATCGCAGCGATTGTCGTACGTGCCGTTGATTGACGTGTACAAAAGGTGAAAAGGTGTTTGAGTGAAAAATTCGATATTTTTTTAGGGCAAATATATGTGAACGCCGGCAATACTGGCGCAACGCTGTAATTATACGCAAATTTTTGTAATATTTTTTGCACAATCGGATTTTCAATGAAAGATATAAATTTTAAATTCTCTAGTGCAGATTTTGGTTTTCGTAACGCTTCCTCGATATTTTGTAAATAGATACGGCTCTTCTCTCTCCGTAATGCCGATACCGTAAACTGACGTATCTCCATATATAGAATTATGGACATATCTACTAAAACTTACAATTAATGTATGTTGCAACCGTTACAGACGGAAGTTTACCAGTCCGTCGTCCTCTTTCTACTTGTACCCTTTGCGAATCCCTATAATCTAGTACGTGTAACTAGTTCGAAACTTGGCGAATGCAGAATCACTACTAATATATCTCTGCGATGCAAACTTATTTGACGGTCATCCGAGAAGTCTCTTAGCTATCTCGATATTTTAATAAAGATCGTATTTCTAATATTTCTCAAAATCGCAAAATGAATCCCGCTTCAAGAATATATCGTCCAAAGATGAAATATTAAGAATCAATTATATATTTTAAGAAAAGCGGACGTTTCAATAAAATTTCGATTTTCATTTTATTAAAAATTGTATATTCAATTGAAAAAAAAAATTATTGTTAAATTTATTTTTCTTGATTTCAAATAAAATGTGATTGTAACAAATATAAAGTAGGCCATAAAAAATTAAAATAAAGTTGATGCATTATAAGAAATGCAATTAATAATTAAGAACATAATTAATTAATACATATCGTCACGATTTCCGATAAATAAATAAATTTGATAAATCTTGATAAAATTTGATAAATATATGAAATAATTTCTATTTCTCTTTTATCTATTTGTAGTAAATGCCCAGAAGATCTCTGAGTGTTATTTTATTGCATTAGTTTATATAATGTTTGATCGTAGAAAAATATGGAGCCTGTTATATTATAGAGATACTTAGAAAGAGATACTTAGATTGAAAGAGAAAAATAAAATTGCATACATAATTAATAGTATTAATAATTTTTACCTTAACATGTTATATTAATATCAATTATTTTTATTTCATATATAAACACAAAATATTTTAATCTAAGTCTAATTTACATTATCGATATACGAACATCGTAAATCAAATAAAAGATTTATATTTCAAAAATAATAATATTTTATTCACTATGACTATATATATTGTTTTTTCTTTGTCTTTCATTAATAATCTAACATAAAACTCGAAAATTTTTAATTTAATTTAATGTATGTTAAATTCGTTCACAAATAATGATATTAATATTTTGTATCCTCGTAATATTCTCTTCAATTCAATTTCATTACTAAAAATCTTTTACTATACAAAGAGCACTTATTTTTAGGATAAAAAATGTAAACTCTGTCGAAGAGTCTACTCTGAAAATTCTGAAATATTATATTGATATTTCAGAATTAAATAATTACTAATTTTTTTCAGCCTGTCCATTTAAAAATAATAGATTAATAAAACATTACTATCTATATATATTTCGTACTCTTAACTTAATATATATATATATATATATATTTCATATTATTATATATGTATATCCAGTAAAATTTTTACAGACCCATTGCTTTAAATTAAAATTAAATTAATTTTTTCACTCACCGATATGATACGCAGCGGCGGAGTAAAAACTACATTAAACTACGCCGATCTGTAAAATACAATTAAATCCAAGTTATCGCACTGTTCAATGTATGCCACATTTCAAAAGATAATTATTGCGCGCATATAAAACAACAATTAATTCCAGCGACGTACAAATGTAGATAAATATTACTAAATAATACAGACAATCTAGATAAATGAATATTAAATATATGGATAAATTATTCACCCCATGGTTGCTCCGCCGACGCTTCCCAGGCCCCCCCCCCTCTTCATCGTCGCTCCTTTGCGGCATTCACATGACACTCACTCCCGAAACAAGGTTAATTACGATCGCGCGCGTGTTAATCACCAGGACGATCGCACCAGGCACTCCCCGATATTTGCTCGCCATCCAACACGCACGTTGCGCACAGAAAGAGCACCGCAGACGTTTGATCGTTTCCTAAATTGCGATCCGCATAACATACGCGCGAGGTATTGCAAATTGACACGACGAGCACGTCCGAAATGGCGGAGAGGGACAGAGGGACAGAAGGTACGCGCAGCCAGCTTCACGCGCCCGCGACTCGCCATCGGCGGCGATCGCATCTGTTGCTCTCGCTCCACCTTGAATTACGGATATACGCTCGCGTTCTAAACTCACGATTATATTACATTATGATTGTGAGATACCAGCAGCCCGCTACGCGACGTGCACATTG
>VBVR01001581.1:0-28989 GCA_011638315.1 Tetramorium parvispinum | reverse complement strand
TATTTAGATAAGATGTTTAGAAAAAATTATGAAGTATTTTAACAAGTTTTATGTGAGTTGTGTTATTGACTAACAATGTCACTGACGAACCACCTTAATCGGGATGCGACTGAAATGCATTTGAATAAAAATCGAAACGACGCGTGCCGACCGCATCGATCTCTCCACTATTATTTCTGTCTAGACTTTGATCCCACATTATGCATGGAAATCACTGCGCTAGAAAACAGGTACTAGCTAATTATCAGGATCGTCGAATCACTCATTTTAACACGACTGTCAACTTTTTAAAAAGAAATCATCCATAATGTATTTCTAACGTATGTATTTATAATAATTCACTATAAAAAGTTTTTAAATTAATATTGGATTAGAATTTTAATTAAATCTAATTAATTTATATAACCAACATTGAAAAATCGCTTTAAATTTATAGTGGAAATTAAACATATTTTTTTTAATGTGGCGAGGAAGAAATAGTGATCGTACCTGTCGAAGAGGTACGATGTATTTCCGTGATGCAACATTCATCTGTATGTGTAGGAAAAACTCGACTTCCGAGTATACTGTAAATAAATATGGGCTGGTACCGTGTGGTCACGCACCGAGAGCTGCGAGTCGCATATCGCGAGCGTTAGATAAACCTAGCGTCACATACATCCGCATAGAAGATCGCCGACGATTGATCAAGTGGCTCAAGATATATTTCTCCTTTGAAGTTAAGAATCTGTTAAAATTTTCCGCATCCTGACTTGAAATAATGATATTTGACGAAATAGGAAATTGTTTGAATTGGATGAAGGAGATTCTTCGTAAATAATTAAATTACCAGCAAAAATTGCTAACGAAAAATTAATCCAAGAAAACGGATTTTTACAAATTTATATTAATTTTTTATGGAAGATCTGAATTTTCTTGCGAGACATTAATTTTTTATTTATTCATGATATGGAATAATTAAAAAATAAATAGTATAATTAGAAAATTCTCGAAAATCGTCGAAAAATAATTTATTCATCGAAGAATATTTAGGATCGATGAACGTATTCTTCTAATTTTTCATTTCCTATTTATCGAGTTGGGAAAATCAGCCGCGAGAATTCGCACAGTACTGTCTAATCATTAACGAGGTGCCGTTAAATGCTTCTTATTATCGTCTGCGCTGCAATCGGCGATACAAATCGGCCGCGGCGTCAGTTCACCTTCGACCATCGCACGGTTTGCTCGTTTCCGCCCGCGACTTTAGGCAATTTCTCATCCCGAAATAACCGCTAAATTATTTTTCGTTTACGGTCGCTCAGAGACTCTTCTGTATCGATTCCTCGTGTGACATTCGTGTCGCGGGTCGTGCCGCAAGAATCCACGCGTTGTCGATATTGTGACATTTACCTTCACAATACTAAACTCGCACATGTAAAGCTGAAAAATTCAGTCAATATCCGAAATAAATATGCGATAATTTTCTTAATAATTTATAATAATTAAATGGTTTTTAGCCAGTCACATGCAAGTGAATTTTTTTTCTAGTTTCACAATGTGATAATTAGAACAATATTTTAATTATGCGACCTTTCGTGAACTTTTAATATTTTTTTATTTGGTATACAATACCAGCACTGCTGAAGTATTTCTTTCTGGCCGGATCCGCATGCATCTCGTCTGGCGGAATCAGACGGAATCGGTATCGTGACCGATAGCGCATAACGCCCGGGCTCATCGAGGCGGACCGAGAAATTGTTTATATGGTGGGGGCCCCGCACCGGGCGAAATTACTCGCTCTGGGAGTCATAATAAATGCGTTTATGAAACGTTGCTCGGTGAACGTTGTCAGTTGATCGAGTCGCGTCGCGCGACGCTGATACATCGCGGATGCGTCGCCGCCGATTTTTCCTATGGCCGCTCCAATTTGCGAACGCGCGAACTTTTGGTGCGACGTTAATTATCCCGCCCTAGTTTCGCTCTATTAACTACTTCGCCGCGTTACACGCTTCGTAAACGACCGTGCCCGGGTCTGCGAGTTACACGTGCGACGAAAAATGGTATCTAAGCTTTGGGAAATTAAGAGAATGGAGTTAGACTCGCGTTGCACTAAAGGAGATTTAAGAAAGAAATCTGATAGAAATCACATGACGGAAAAATCAAAATTTTTTCCAAATGTTACATTTTTAAATAAATTATCGATATAATAAAAACAAAATAATTATAATTACGAATTTTTTAATTTATTTTATTTGTTATATTAAGAAGAAAAAAATTTAAAGGATATATATTTAAAAATGAATATTTTAGACTGGATAGTTAAGCTTAAAAATTAATTTTTTATTCATTTGTATATTATTCACAAATTCGAAAGTTAGACATACCGAAAATTTTTCATGCAAGTACATTTATTCTTGGATCTCGAAAAGCTTTCGCTAAAGCGAATATGCTCTCAAAAGATAATCCACGACTACATTGCTCTCAAAGTCGGTGAAGAAAAAGACAATGTCTTCGGAGCCTAAAAGCCTGCCTCCGCCTTTTCAAAGATCGGAACAAAGTGCCACGAGGAATTTCATGAATTTTCGCCGCGGCGTCGTGCGCGTGGCGGGCATTGTCCGGGATTAAACCTGCACGTTCCTGAAGAGGTTCCCGACGAATCGATCGCGCGAGTAGTCTACACTCCTTCGTTGCCTTCGATTCGGTGATACTTTCAGTGATACCTTTCGCGCAAAGTACAACGCCAGGAAGAATATGTAATCCAAGTTCGAGCGAATTATCGTCGATGAAGTAGTGCAAACGTCGTGCCAATCTTTTCATTGACTTCAACAGCATAACTGGAGCAAGAGCTAGTTACCTTGGGACATTACTAGATGACTATAACAATGTAATCTGCGAGAATTCGTGAGAAAAGCTCAAGAATTATATTGGTGTTAATGTATTATGAGAAACACACAAGAATTTATGTGGGAATTAATATGTCGGAATGTATGAAATTATTATTCATGAGATAATAAACAATACAACTTCATGCAAATTTATTGTATATTAATTATAGATAAATTATGAAACGCATGTTAAGAATAATTTGTTTATGAAAAATTGTTGCAGAAGACAAAATATAAGTGATAAATTATATGTTATAATAAATAGTCGTCAAGAAAATTAATGATAATAAGATAATCTTCCTTTACAATCAAATTTTTTTATCCACTTGAGGTAAATTCAATATGGATTGGTTATCTCTTTGCGTCTGTGGCACAAAGCGCAACGATAGGAAGATCAAGAAAGATGGAAAGCGCAAAAAGGGCAAGAAATGTAAAAAGAATTCCAAGCAGAAAGGATCTCGCAAACCACCGCCATTCATTGTCGAGGAGTTCTTGCGGAAATCGCAAGACGAACAACCAAAAGAAATTGCGGATAAGGAATGGTCGAACGGAGAAATTGTTAATTATTTCAATGATTGTGCGAAAAGTCAGATCGGCTCGACTGATCAAACTGATCCGCCAAAAATCAATGGCTCACCATCTTATCAAATCGGCGACGATCATGAGAACTTTGAGGAATCTCTCAAGAACTCGGAAAGAAATGCAGACGAATCCGTTCGAGAACCATGTGATATCGATTATTACGGCAATGTGATGCTGCATTCGAGATGTGCATCGAGCATAGCGGACGAAAACGAGGATCAAGTCAAGTGTATCTCGGATGAGAATGAGTACGACGAAGAGTTGGATCTGGACGAATCCATCCCGAGAGCCAGAGAGCCCGAAGATTCGTCTTGGACGTCGGAAATCGAGGACAGTCGCGATACGGTTTTGGAATCGAGCTTTGATAGAAAAGTCATTGAGAGAACTTCGTCCAGAATTAATTTTTCTAAAGAAGAAGAAGAAAAGTCGAAGGCGACAGCTCTTCCGAAGAAAAAAGGGATCAGGAAAATTCTTCCACCGATCAAAAGAACATCTCACGCCGAAATTCGTACGGATAATGAGGAACTGCAAGCCCAAGGAAAAACGAATAAATTTGGTTTTAAGAGAACCGCGGCGTCTCACGAGCGGATCGAGGTTCGACGGAAATTGAATTCTTGCAGCTTCGAAGTTCGACCATTTGAAGAGGAAGAACGAAGCGGAAAAACAAGGATTCGAGGCGAGGGGTCCATGATACCTAGACTTGCATCCCCACGGCAGGGAGTAACTTCGACCAAGAATGTCAACAATAAGTCAGAGACCGTGCAAAATGGTATATCGTTGCATATAAACAATAATGCACATAGAATATTTGATAAAGAAAAATTAGAGTAATAAGTGTAAAAGTGTAATAACGCCTTTTAATTCTTGGTCTTGGAAACAGTTTTTAATAAAATTATTATTGAGATGTATTAATTTTTATGAAAAAAGCCTATTACTTTTTCAATTTGACATTATTATTACCGTATTAAATGATATAATTTGTTTATAATTTATTTAATTTATATCTTATTATTATGCATTATGGTTATACTTATTTATTATGGTACTTATATTTGATCCATGAAGTATAAACTTTCTAGAGAAGAGAAGATACGCTTTGTTAAATAAAACAACGAATGTTCGCATATACACTCGCTGGTTGAGTAATCATTATAACCGTATTACTGCAGTCCTTGTACATTGCAATGTACAATTTTTGTTTCAGGTCGCGTTCACTCGGCAGTGGTCTCCGGTATCAATTTAGAGCAGCGCACCGTAACTGTAGAATGGTTCGAGAAAGGAGAAACCAAAGGCAAAGAGGTAATTACGTCTACAAATTATTCTAAACAATTTATAATTCTTCAGAACCAGAGAGTTATAAATTTAGATTAAAACTACTACATTAAAACTACTTTTTGGAATTGAGTAAAATTACTTTATAATAATTGAATATTTAAATTGTCCAAAGATAAAATATGTTTATTATGTAGTATTTTTAATTTTTAACAATTTTATACATTAAACAGAGAATACGTTCAGTATTGAGAATTTCTTTGTTGAAATAATTCGGAAGTATTTTTTCATAATTGCGACTTTCTCGCGGAATTTATTAAAAATACTAGTATATAATTATCTATGCCTAAGTATATGACTATGACTAAGTATATTTTATCTGACGTTTATAGAAGATATTGCTACGATTAACTTTCTCCCTCGCGATCTCACCTCGTAGAACTGCAATATTATAATTCTGCACATTCGTAGGTCATGGTTATTTAGCTATTTTCAATTCCGCAATGCTTATGCAATGCCACGGGGCTAACGTGTAGCCCGGTAACGGGGGCGCGATTCTATTTCCGACAGACTTGTAGGTCCGCAGATTTACCGTCAGTCAAGTCGGTTCGGTCAAACGTGACTTTTATAAAAATTCGTGCGATACAAGGATTAAACTCGTGAGAACGCGAATTTGCAATTGTAAATAGTATCATATGACTTTATGTTTTTACGTTTCTTTTTGATAGTCAGTCATATTTTCCTTAACTTTGTTTAAAATTGTATAGATAAACACTAAATAATCATTGAATTCGAAAGAATAATCCATTAATTATTATCTATTCTGTATTATTGCAAGGACTTTTTCGGAGAGATCCTATTAATTTTTCTACAATTAAATATCCTAATCGTAGAATTAATTGTGCAAGATTTGTATTAGTGCACAAATGTCCCAACAAAGTTTTATTCCACGCCGAAAGGTAATTTGCAAACTATAAACTTTTAATTTATTTAAATTTAAATATATTACTTTTAGTCGAATAATTTTTCTGTTCTACTTTTACACATCGCATAATCTATTACTAGTCCGAAGGGAAATCAAATAACGATTAATCTTCATAATTCAAATTTTTTTTCTAGTTTGTCACGATTGCGCATTAAGGAATTAAAAAAATGCAACAAGTTCAAAACTTTGAATTTATATATTTTTTCAGGTGGAAATCGACACGATTCTTGCCTTGAATCGTGATTTGAACCAAAAGATGGTGGGATCACAAGGCGAGATATGTGCGCTACCGCAGGTGATGAACAATCACATGTTGGCGTCTTCGAGAGCAAGGGTACGTATAGTTCAATTGACTTTTCTCAAAACATATGATCGAAACGTCGAATAGTGCGTCTTGGATCATTGTCAAGCAGATATTCGTAGAATCATTTGTCAGTCACATTACAGGAGGTACGAAAATTGTTATTTCATGTTCTGTTAATCTCGAACCTCGAAGAATTTCTAAAAATAGAATTGAAGCACCTGTAGAGAAACGTTAGAGAATTAGCGATACGAGGTAACGGAAACTCAAGTCCTAATTTTCCCCTTAATTAATCTTCTAATCTAAATTTACAGACAGGTTTTAGATTACAGGAATTCGGAAATTACTTATCCGTCTGATAGATCAGCGGAATAATACGTGTGCCGCTATTAGATAAGCAAACTCTCGCGAAAGTCTCGCGATTATTCAGACGTTGATCCATGAATGACGGCGCGCGCGTGCCGCTTTGCGAGTCGAACTCGCAAGCCGGCTTTAAACGCGTCCGCGTAAATTCGCGGTCGATCATCGACTGCCACGGCGGAATTCTGTTTACCGGTTGCCCGGGCTACGTGAAATAACCTCGCTCCTAATATGGAAAGAATAATCCGATCCCGCGTCTCGTAGCGTTTACACCGCGGTAGGCATGTTCCAGTACCTGTACGTCTTTCAGGTAGGAGTCCCCGTCACTCGTAATCGGTCCACCACAAGCCTTCGAATCTGACGTGATGATGACACGGAGTCTGATCTCGTTAGGTTTCCGGCTTCTCCGTCACGTGGAGCCCGCGTCTAAGATAAACAATTGCGACTTCCGCTGCAAAATTTGCATCGTGCGTTTGTTGCTTCTTTCATTCTCGTAGTGTTAGATTCAAGGCTTTTTGAGATAGATCCTGAGTTTGTCCTAAATTGTTTGTAGATGTTTTTGATTGTGTAGACCTAACTTTTCTTATTAGTAATACTTGTGCCAACATGCGTTAACACAGTGCATTAGATATAAATATATATATATATATATATATATGTATATGTAAATGTTGCACAAGGTGCCGCGAAAGCCGCATACTTTCTCTGCAGAATTCTTAAATTATATGTAGAAAATGGCAAAGTTTACTTTCAATTTAAAGAAATCTACTTCTAGAATAATTCGCATTTATATTTTTATACGGAGAAAGATATATTTGTGAAGACTAAAATATAACATATTTCGATTATTATTTGTCAGAGACAAAATTAGTTAAAGCTTAAAAAGTAACAGAATCGATGCCAGGATTTAAACAATTCATAAGCTTGAGTGTTGAGCTTTAAAGATCCAGTTTTTAATTTTAGAATACAACGTAAATTTCCTGAAGAAATTGTCGAGCCTGTCGATCGACAAAAGTCAAAGTCTCGCGCGTCATTCCCACTACTAACATGGTAACATCTTTTTTTTCCTCCATGGACGCTGCTCATAATCATGGATCTCGTGTCGACGATGGACCACCGACCGCCTACCTCCGGGCAAAACCGATCGATAACAAAACGATCTTGAATATGAAACTCACGTCGTCTCGGCCATCGCTCATCCGCAAAATTGTCGTCTTTCTTGACGACTTTTCCCCTCATCGATCCCCTCGGTGACTCCGCCGACCGCGGCGGGTGTAATCGTCCGATTGATTTACGTAAAACTGACCGTGACCGCGATCTGCGGTAAGGAGCCGGACTCCTCGGCTGAGGAAGACGAGGGGGTCGACGAGTCGGAGAACCAAGAGGAGGGCTCTCTCGGACGCCATGGTGGTCACACCACGAGAAACGGCCTCGCATCCGCAACGCTTCCTGTACGAGTCACATCTCGTCTCTCGGTAACGCGCACCACCTTCCCCTCCATCACCGCAACAACTACAACCGCAATACACAACCCTCTCACAGCAGCAACAATCCCTTGTGGTCGCTGAACTGATCTTAGCATCTTCGAGAATGCTCGAAGAGTTAAGGTTTACGATATCTCATCGCGAGCTTTATTACTTGAATTATAGTATATGAGGGAATTATGTGGAAGATACGGCGCATAAATCAGTCTTTAAAAATTATTCAAAGGAAAATTTATTTTACTTGGCAGAAGATGACTATTTTATAACTATTGTCCATTAGAGCTAGCTTATAATACATATATCTTTTGCATAATTAAATGAAAATATAGTTTATTCAAATTTCACGATGTTTTATATATGTCATAAATATTTGATGCAAGAGAAAATGTAAAATTTATTTCGTGATACGAAATAACAGTGGAAGATATATGTGAAGTTAAATAATTACTTGTAACGTAATTTGAACATTAAATCTTTATCTAATCTCATCACGATAGAATATGTTAGATTGATTATTTACTGTCATTGTGAATTTCACAATTTAAAATTAAAATGAATGTTTCTTAAATAACTGTCTTAAATGTTATTTTCAAGACTGATAAAAATTACGTAGTTTGAATTGCAAAATAAAATTTTCGATTTTCTTGATCTGAATTTTGAGATTCATGTCAAAAGCTTTCTTCGCATGGAAGATGCTAAAAGAGCGTTCGCAGCCTTGTATCTTTTCTCTATCACGAAAAACGTCGGCTTTTCCCAAAATGCCCATCCACCAAAGCACTGCTAGTTGCTAATATTTCTTTTCACCCTTTTCGCACTTGCTTGAATTTGACGAGGTTTCGACAGATAGATAGAGCACGGTGAGTAGCTGGCTGATGACTTAGCAGATATCCAGCAAATAGCCAGCGAGAACTCAGCACATATCGGCATTCTTTCATTTTCGTTTGCGAAAATGCAGTTTTGTGAAACGGAATGGAAGATCACGCGGCGCGATTGCCCTACACCGTGACTGGGTCAAAAACCGTGTCGTTATGTACGGCGATCGATATGCAAAAGGAACGGCGCGGGCGTGATTAACGAGCGATCGATATAAACCGTTTTCTTATCTCGTGTTCTGGCGGAGCGTGCAAAAAGATGTATCATACACCCGGCTTCGAAGGAAGCACCGTTTTATTTTGTTTCATTTGCAGCACTTATTAGATTGTAAGTCGACAAACACTCCTCTTCGGTGCACGAAGAAACACCACTATCCACTTTAATTTGAATGAATCAACTGATCTGTTTTCTTTATTTTCAGCACTCCACCAGGCCGTCTATTCCAGTGAAAGGTACGTTAGCAACGAGGATTCGATCTTTCCCTATCTTGTTACACTTTGTTAAAATAAGCGGCATGGTTATCGGTGAAATCGTGACGATATATTCCGCGCATGTCTAACAAGGCGATGTCTGTATTTTCGCATTACGGAAAATGAATTTTCATCGCGAGATAAATTTTCTTGGCCGCCGTAATTGCGGCGGTAACGCATGTTTTAATTATATATACCGCGAAATAAAACGGGTATAGAAATTTAACGAAACCAGACTAATTATACGTTCGCACGCCACTCCGCTGATTCTTTGAAAAGGGAGATTGGCGAACGCGGAACGAATTTCCTCATGCTTCCTGATTTACGTGCCGATTAAGCGTGGACTGTTAAATTTCCGGCGTTCAATAAATCAATTTCGGGACCGGACAACGCGCCGAGCTGAGCGCGTGTGCGGCGTCGTCTTTTCACCCAGATAAAGCCAAGTGACGACGAGCCTTCGCTGCACGTGTGTACGGTCGAGCCGTGACTATCGATATTCGTGCGCCGTAAGCAAGACAGGCGGCACAAGGGCAAGGACCCCGACGGAACCTACAGTACGACGTGTAGACCAACCAAGGGGTTTACTTCGCCGCTGACCCTCCCTCGAGCACTGTTCGATCTACCCTGCCGGCAGTGCGCACCACCCGGGGAAACGTCGCGCTCGTTCGCCTCTCGCGATAGACAGTTCGGTTTTTAAGAAATCAAAAAGATTTCGCATATACCGCGCCGATCATGAGATTCGATCCGCTCGCTTATTGCTTCCGGAGGAAAAATAAGATCCGCGACTGCGGAAGTACGGACGTCGCCGACGATAACAATCGGATCCTGACGCTTCGAATCGAAGACGACGATGCTGGTAATGCGTGACAGATCTCGTGCTGGAGATTCTGTGATGTTTCCGCTGATAAACGGAGCGAGCGGAAACATTGTGCCTAATTATCCCGCGATTTTTATCTCGAGATAAGTGTGAATTGAAAAATAAATGTAAAAATGGTTTCGCGAAAAGTTGACGAAGTACAGTTGCATTTAACTTGAAAAAAAATTTTTTAGTTTTTTCTCATTTACGTCAGAAATTTTTTCATTATATAGATATATAGCAATTAAAAAAAATATATCAAATTCGAAGCGTCAAGCATTAGTGTGAAAAGAACTGAGCGAAAAGCGGAATGGATCACGCGAGATCAAAGATACGTGATTTATGCTTCTCGGCTGATTTTAATCGTGACGAAATCGATTCGATCTCCAAGGGTAAAGAGGACAGTGCGGACATCATTAATTCTTGTATCAATGTTTCAGCGGGTTCGAATAGGCAATTGTCACGACCGACAGGTCGCCCAACAAACATAATGTCGTCGACTACATCGGTGAATGGTCACGGCGAATCGGTTTCCGGCTTCACCGGACGCCGGGAGCTCGAGAACATACCACCGACACCGACGACGACTGTCACGCAATGCAACTTGATGACTCCGGTGCAGAACAGACAGCAGAAACAAGCACAGCAGCAACAGCAACAACAGCAACAGCAGCTACAGCAGCAACAAGCCCAGATAGAGAATGGCCGGAGTAGGCGATCCAATGTTGTCAAGGAGGTCGAGAGACTGAAGAAGAACAGGGAAGAAAGAAGACAACGACAAGCGGAATTGAAGGAGGAAAAAGAAGCGTTGATGAATCTGGATCCAGGCAATCCGAATTGGGAGTTTCTTGCCATGATAAGGTTGGTTCTCATACTTTCTGCACTTAAAATATAATATTGTTTAAGAAATATCGTTTAATATTAATACATTAATTAGAATTGCGCACATCAAATAAATATTACGCTAATCTTTGAATATCCTTATATTCAGATAATGTTTCGTGATTGATATATATATTAACCAGACTACATATCGTTTATTATAAATTTATTTATTTAACTTGCAGGGAATACCAAAACAGCATAGAGTTCAGGCCGTTGCGAGAGACCGACGCCGTGGAGGATCATCAGATCACTGTGTGCGTGAGGAAACGTCCGCTCAACAAAAAAGAGCACGTGCGCAAGGAGATCGACGTGATCAGTGTGCCTAGCAAAGATCAGATGGTGGTGCACGAGCCGAAATCCAAAGTCGACCTCACCAAATATCTTGAGAACCAGATTTTCAGATTCGATTATGCATTCGATGAGACGTGTAACAATGAGATCGTCTACAAGTATACGGCCAAACCATTGGTGCAGACGATCTTTGAGGGTGGCATGGCCACGTGCTTCGCGTACGGTCAGACCGGCAGCGGCAAGACCCATACAATGGGCGGCGATTTTAACGGCAAGACGCAGGACTGTAAGAAAGGCATTTACGCCATGGTTGCCAAAGACGTGTTCAAATGCCTCAAATTGGCCAAATACCGGCCCTTGAATCTGGTCATTTCCGCTAGCTTTTTCGAGATCTATTCCGGCAAAGTGTTCGATCTTCTAGCTGATAAGGAGAAACTGAGAGTTCTGGAAGACGGCAAACAGCAGGTTCGTTTTCTATTGAAATAAGACATTTTTATTGAATCTTGTAGTTAAGTAATCATTATTAAACTTTGTGCCAATTATGTTTGTTCAGTGTGATACATTTATTTTTTATTTACTTGACTATCATTCATCATGTATCAATAGATTCCTAAATCACTTGGTAATTATTCGTGATTATTCAATTTAATATTCCGAACTCTTTTATATCTAATAATAGGTGCAAATAGTCGGATTAACGGAAAAGGTTGTGGAGACTTGTGACGAAGTATTAAAACTAATACAGCACGGAAACAACGCTAGAACGAGTGGTCAAACGAGCGCTAATTCTAATTCTTCAAGATCACACGCGGTATTTCAAATAATAGCGCGTATCCCGGGCACACACAAAGTACACGGAAAATTCTCGCTCATCGATCTTGCTGGCAATGAAAGAGGTGCTGATACATCATCTGCTAATAGGCAAACTCGTAAGTAAAAGAAAATAATTTGTACAATCAATTCTGAACGGCGATCGAAATGATGCTTTTAGTTATAATTAATGATCTATGGTCTTTAGCTTTCTGATGTAATTAATATCCTTTTTAAAATTTTTAGGAATGGAAGGTGCTGAGATCAATAAATCTCTGTTAGCATTGAAAGAATGTATACGCGCGTTAAGCCGTAAGGGTACGCATTTGCCTTTTAGGGCAAGCAAACTGACTCAAGTATTAAGGGACAGTTTTATCGGGGAAAAATCGAAAACATGCATGGTAAATTGTTTCACAGTTATATGTCACCGTAAAATAAAGATATCAAAGGAGAAATAACCATTCAAATGACTGTTATTTGTTTATAGATAGCGATGATTAGTCCCGGGATGAGTTCCTGTGAGCATTCTTTAAATACGTTGAGATACGCAGATCGAGTGAAGGAACTAGCGGCGACTGATCCTTCGGAAATTAAAGCTTCGCCGACGGATGACGATAGGGGTATGAAGATCGAGGAACAGGGAAATAATAGCGTATTATCGGATAGCGATTTAGCACAGCTTCGATCTCTTAATGTAATTTCTTTTTTCTTTTCTACAAACATAAGGGTTATCTACAAACATATAAGGACACGTTATAAGATGTCACAGAAATGAATAATATGACGAAAAATGAATAATATTATTATCTACTAATGTTTAAAAAAATTATATGTATAATCATAATGAAAATTAAATTAAAAATTAGAAATAACTATCAATTTCAAATAATTTTCTTTTTCACAGGAAGGTGAACTCTCGCAAGATTTGTACACTTTCCACGAGGCAGTATCGGCTCTACAATTGCTCGAAGAAGAAGTATTGGATACGCACAAACTGGTCATGGATAATACAACTAAATTCCTTAACAACGCGCACAGTGTATTCAGTGCGACTCATGAGGTAGACTACGACCAAGAAGGTAAGATAAATACGTTTACATATTTACGTTTGTTTATTGGCTTTCCGTTTATTACCGCCCTAATTTCACTGCGTTGTGTTGGATGGTGCACTTTTGTTAATAAGAAAAAATTATTTCTTCCGTAAGTCATCACGCAGAATTTTTTTCTTTTTAATGTATCAAGAAAATCAGTTTTCGAATATGAAAGTTGATATTATTGAATGAGAGTTTTAGTGTCAGATTACTTGGGAAAATTTTCGTGATAAAAATTTACAGGCATCATGTGGCGATAAATAACGAACTCTCTTTAGTGACGATACGTGTCACTTTTGTTGAGATTATTCCGCCAGTAAATTATAAACACTTAAAAAGTACAAAAAGTACGAAACGTTGTACTTGCCGGTATCACAGTGCATCGCATTTTATGACAGATACGCGCAGTAAGACTAAGGCAAATTCGATCGTCACGTTAAACCGCCATCGGAGAAGCAGCAGCTCGACAAACACGACGATAGTGATAAGCGACGACACGGACAGCGACACGCAGACTTTAAACACAACGGAAGTAGATACAATCGCGAAGAATTTGTTGATGTCTCCCTGGAAGGATGAGATGGAGCACAGAAGTGATTTCAGTTCGAATGACACCGAGGAGGACTCGGGTGTTCTTCCTCGCACGCCTATCATGCCCAATATCACGAGGAAAAGCATGTCGACCGGTCGAATTGCTAGAAAGAATTCAATTAATAAAGGCACGCCCGTAATGGAGCGTTCTATTCATAAATCCAATCAAAGCCAACGGATCAAAATGTCCACTGTTGGCAAAAAGAAGCCTCAAAGATATCACTGGTCTGGTACATTCCGTACTAAAACAAACCGTAAAAACGCACATTGTGACACATATTATTCGCCTTCCGAAGATACATTGCATAAGATAAATAGTCAACTGACAAATTATAATTATTACTGCGAGGATTTTGCGAAAAAGAAATCCGTGAACAAGGAAGATATTTTCTATCCGAACGAATTAAATCCGCAAGCTATAGACAATTCGTGGAAAGAATGGATCGACAACAGTATTGGTTGTCAGCCTTGTATCGACATTTGTGTTGACACTTTTAAAGGGTATAACAATTTTAAAAATTACGACACTGATCAGGATGACGGCGCATCGACAGAATTTTCTGACATTAATATAAATTTAAGACAAAGAAAGATGACAGATATATGTGATAAAAATAAGAACACGTGTGACGTTGACTTGCGAACAAATAATAGCATTATTTTATATTCTGAACTTACACATGATGTCGATAATGTTAACAAGGAAGAGAATAATCTTTATAACGCCAAAGAATTTGTCGAGCCTTTGATAAATATAAAATCAAAAAAAAGAAGACTAATTAATAATACGAAAGAGAAATCTGCTATTCAATTAAATTGTTATAGAATTTGTTATTCTCTGCTATCTTTCTTGAAAAACATTATTTTATTTTTACTGCTACCAACAGCGTATATTATTTTTTTCATTTATCTACAAGACAAAGATAATAAAAAACAGGATAACATATAATTATTTGTATAAAATAGCAATCAAGTCTTTGCGTTAAGGGCTACAAAAAATTTTAATTTTAACGAAATATAAGATCTATTGTGCTTTATGTTATTTTATTATTTTTATTGATTTATGTTTAGGATAGATTAGTAATGTATCAAAAATTAATATTTTATGTCTTTATATGTGTGTGTTATTGATGTAAAAAACTTGCTATTGAAATATTGTTACACAATTTTAATTTTTTAATTTAATTTCAATGAAAATGCATTCCTTCGAGCACTTGGCTGTATGCATGTTTGAAATACTATGAATATGAATATTAATTCTATGTGTACCATAGTGATATTGTGTTAAATGTTTTTTTATTTTGCAACTGCATTTCTTGCGCAACACTCATCGTTTATCCTGTGAACTAGTTTTTATTTTAAAGCAGCATTTTAAATAGACGAAAAATCCACTACAGTATATATGACATTTTTATAAACGTATTATAAATCACGCATTTTAAATCACAAATATTAATGTTCTTAGCTTTTATAAAAAAATGCCTAGCCATAGTTCGGAGTACAATTACAGCAAGTAAAAATTTTTTAAGTACCATACTTGTACACTTTTATATAAAAATCACATTGCATTGTATACCTGTAGGACAAATTTAATGTAATACCAGAAAACGTTACAGATTTGAGGCGGAAAAGAACAAAGTTTGAGTCACCCTACCTGAGGAGTTTCTCGTTGCGTAGACGTCTTATAGAGAGAAAACTATTTTCCGACGGTACGACAATATTATTCGATTAACAATTTTATAAAATAGTTTCAGAGAAACAGCTTGTTTTAATATGCACCATATATATTATACTAATTATACGCGTCACATTATTTTATCATTTCGACATGCATATCAATCAAATATATCCTCAAAAATAATATTTTTTAGCGATTTGATATCTTTACTTGACTTTGCCAATGTAACGTCAGAAATGGATTTTCTTCTCGTCTGTTTCAAAAGTTCTCATTTCTATTGGACTTTTGCGATGTTCAATGAAGCATTGAAATGTTTAATTATTATGATAATTGAATCATTTGATAATTGGATCTTCTTTAACTATGTCTATTATTATAGATATATTTGAAGAATCGCAAGTTCAAGCCGGAATATCGTTCTAATATTTGGTTCAAACCGTAAATAAATAAATATAAATTATATAGCAGCAATATCTGTATAGCAAGATTTTACTGTACTAATATCTTCATATACTTCATATACTTTTTTAGAACGCAAACAGATATCCTGGAAGGGTAAACTCAATATTTTTTCTTTTCTTTTATTGCTGTTACATATTGTTGTATTTTATAAAATATAATGTTATCGAAAGTGCTAGTTATCTTGTTAAATGCAATACTAGACAATTTTATATATATATATATGTGTATATGCGTGATGTAGAAATTAAATTTGAATGATATAAAATTAATAGTATTGTGTGTCTAAAACATGATTAGTATGCATTGAAAGCGTGAACGTATTATTTTATTTATATGCAAATCGAGAGTTTGTTAATAAATGTTATTTTTGTGGATTATTTTAGCTAAGCAACGTTATAATAAGGATAATTACACGTAACCACATTTTTAAGAGAAGAACTACTCAATGTGTCTGGCTTGTGTGCTCAGCTTAAGCTTCAATTTGTGTTGTGATATCAATATCTAATATTTATGTACATGTTTACATTTTAATTCTATAACTTCAGACGCTGGCTTACAAACAGTTACAGCTAAGGCATTAATGTATACCAAACATTCCTATTAATTTTCTTAACCATGTTTTCATATAAAATCAGGTGCTTTTATTTACATCTTAAATAGCGAGTTGGAAGTAAGTTAGATTTAAGTTGTCTTAGGTATTATCCTGTTTCAAATTAACGATTATCGTTTAACATTGTAATTTTTATTTTTATGAGTTTCATTGCAATGTGTGTTTATTTGCTGAAGCATTAAAATATGTTACTAAACTTGTTATATAATCAAAAAGCATAATATTACGTCTCCGACTAGACGAACTGAAACAGCAATGAAACTCGATGACAGATATGTGTCTGTTCCCCACATTTTAAGAAGATGCTGTAAAGCTAAATACGATGCTCAAATAAAACAGAGGAAATACTTTCAGCGTTCACTTGTAATACATCATCTCTATGTATATCTGATTTAATCCTTAACTACGCTAAGCAGATGTGTCTAATCATGCTCTTGGGTGCTCTGACGGGTGTGCGTGTTATCTGTTGCAGCATATGCCCAAAAATGGGAGCAGCTGTTAATACAGCAACGTGACATTCTGAATGCCGCGCTCGACCAAGTCAGCCAGTTCCGCGGGCAGCTGCTGCAGGAGGAACAAATCAGCCAGAAGATGACCCGAACGCGCAACATCACAACGCGGTATAATTAAGAATGTTAGCGAATCCCTAGCGAACGCGAAAAAAAAGACAAAAAGTAATTATCTTTCACCGGTCAAAAAAAAGTCCGCTTCTTATGTGTGTATCGGTTCTTAATTGCAAGCCCGCGCGCGAAAAGCAGATAATACCATGACACTAGTGCGACAGTCATAGAAACGCAAAATGTAACAAAACTTCGTCTTGCCTTCAAAATTGCTACGAAATATACGCCGTCGAGGCAGCAAAGAACTCGACTCGTAAATCTCACCTCAGCAATCTTGTATCATATAACGATTCTTCTCGAATGGTTTCTCCATAGCAAAATGACAGAGTAAGAAGAAAGAATTCCGCAAGAAGGGATATATAAGAAAGCCGAAGTATGGCAGGCATAATAACAATAATCGCTTAAGGATTCACCAGCAAGAAGATTAACCGTTTGTTTTTACTGCATCAGATATGTTCGTCTCGGCGGAAGTCGGCGAAGTATTTTTTAGTGCCTCTTTCAGTTTGAAATTGTAGGAAATTTTAAGCGTTTACGAAATCACTCGCAAAGATAATAAACAAATACGTTTGATTTTGGCTCGGGGATCAAGTTCAATACGTAATTGTATATTTTGTCGAAACGAGTTTCTTTTTTACATATTTTCGGATCACACCGAGATCAACAAAATTTTAAGCCGTCAACGATACGTCAATATTTAATTGTACTGTAATTTGTCCGTTTTTGAGATGCAAAGCACCATCGCAAATGATAATGATGTTACACGACATCAGGTGAACACTCGTCTTTTTTTTTTAGGCTGTAGAATGCTAGGTATTATTACGAGGGACCCAGTTTATTATTCGATAGAGTAAAAAGCCTTAGCGAGTCGATTTGCCAGGAAAAACGAGATATGTCATGGTGATACTTTCTACACACGCACACACAAGTGCATACATACGCGTAATGATCGACTTTTTCGTAAACTAAATAACGACTGATTTCGAGAGAACAAAAAATTATGTAATTCTTAGCTCGTAAGGAGAAAACTACCTAGCGGCGGATCATTCGGATATTTAAGTTTCTTAGTGTTAATATCGTCGACGGCATCTCTCAAACGGTCTCCTTTTTTTCTTACGTTATTAAAAGTATGAGATTAAAATCTTCATTTGGTTTATCAACGCATACTCCTGTGTTTTCTTCCTCACTCTATTGAATCGCAACACTTGCAATCTCAGTGTGCGCGCAAGTTTCACAAGCTTTACTACAGATACGTCCAATGGAATACCGTCGATTTTTATCATGATCATAGCTACTACGCTGAAATTAATATTTCCCCTGTGAACATATTTTCTTGAAAGGAAATCGAATCTTCGTAAAATATAAAACAAAATCTTATCCTGTTTCTGATCTCTGTGTTCTTTAAAATACATCGCGACAACCATTGCGATACCAATATGATATTAATATAATATTTGCAAATATGAAAAGAGAAATTAATATTCCTAGGCCGCGAAACTATAAAGCTGCAATAAATTGTAAGAAGCAGAGCTAAAATTCATAATCAGTGTTCAGCATTTGTGTATAAATTAAGAAGTTATTTTTTAAAATATTTTACAGTCGATAGATATTTATTCTCAGTATTTGTTCTAATTCTAAAATATTCGTGTCTTGTTATTCATGTAGGCTGAGACTAGTTTCTTATCACGATTTGTTGAAAATCATACATTACATTGCCAATTGCAAGAAGATATACCGCACTGCAGTCGCACTAGACAATAGAGAGTTAAGAAGATTAATATAACGCGTATCGCACGTCTCACATGACTTTATCTCTCTTGAAGATTTTATCCCAAATGCCTGTTCCTCTATAAGCGTAAAATCCTCGTGGACACGCGAGTTAACAATCATTATCACGTGTACGCCCGATTTTGTAAACGTGTAGAATCGTTTTAATTATAACTCGAGGAAGGTTACTCTCAGTCTTGATGCTTAGAGATAAATTAACAAAGTAACGATAATAATGCGCGGATAGATGGGAGTAACGTAACATTGACGTGTCTGTGTTGACACAAGATTTAAGATTTTTTATATAAATATATAAAATATTCTTAGCGCGGAGTTGTTTGAAGAAATTGTTTGAGATTACTGTTGTATCAAGAGTAAATAAGATAGTCGCGCATGCCGCTGAGGGCATATTCTAACTTAATTCAGCGTATCAGAAGCCGTGACCATGTATTAGAGTCATGCTTCATTTCATCGAAAGAAAAAAAGAAATCATTTCTCGCCACATATCTGACACTTTCCGATGGTTGCTAAATGTATGTCGCCTTGATTGACAAACGCTAAACTGTTTTCGAGGCAGTTCGCGACTGTTGTAGCTCAGGCATACGAGTATTTCCCCGTCGTTGAAGATTTATAATTTAGCTTTTCTTTAAGACCACGAAAAGGATTCGCGTTTCATGACCTCGAATATAGTATTTTTTAATAAATAGAAGCGCGATAGGGAGAGATGAGGCTTAGTAATCGAAAGATGTTAATATACTTCTTATTTTTTTATAATCGTATAATTTATGCGGAAGGGAGATGAGGAAATCAAACACACATACGACACACGTACTCCCTGTCCCTCCCCTATTATATGTCGTAATTAATAGTCGACCTCTGAACTATTCTAATTCGATGTGCACAGAAAATTTTTGGATACGTATGAGAGGTTTCACGTTGTTGCTTTATGAATGAAATAAATCAGATTGGAAAATGAACATTCCATTACATTGCTCACCCTGATCACATATCCACTACAAATAAAAAAAAATAGATATATATTACTTTTATAGAACTTGTGTAACAAAACATGTACTTATTTTCTGATTTTCAACACAATCTTTAATATTTGATATTTAATTTTGCCAATTGAATCTTATTTCGGCGCGTTACACATCAAAGGGATTTGGAATGGGTCATCAAATTGCATAATTGCGAAATGAGTGAAAGCATCGTATTCAGTATAGATACACAGGTAGGTATTAATTTTATTTCGTACTTGGTAGAGCTACACAAGACAACGATTACCAGAAATGCATGCGTAGACAGCACAGGTGAAGGCGCGTGACCGAGCGGATTTTCTTTATATACCGAACGATACATGTAAGCTGATCAAGAAGAATTTTTCTCTAAGAAATCCCTGACGTCCCGTGGACGTGCTATCCTGGCGGGCCGAAACATTTTACCGAGCAACGACAACGGAAATCTTTTATTGGTACACAGAGCGTTCAATCAGTGCTGGGATGTGTTTGAACATTTCATTCTTTTTTTTTTTAATTATTGGAACAAAGTACGTATTTTGCATACGCAGACCTGTTCAACTAAGCCAACCATTTATGCTAGTTTTTCATTAAGAGCCTAATCTCTTACCGTGTAACGTGTCACATATAACACAAAAATTTTCTACCATCTCTTCACTACATCATATACATACATACATACGTTACACACACACATATATGTATGTACAACTAAAATATTGTTCTGTACATAAAATGTCTTTTTCACCATAAAGAAAAGAACGTGCGAAATAAAATGTACTACCGTGCTGGGCGGCTAACGCGCGTCAACTCTGTATAGTCTTACGATAACTACGTCCTATTTTCTCGCAGAGGCGGCGGCTGTATAGAGATAGAGGCTCGTGTGCCTACGTCGTCGCTGATAGTCGCGTACACGATGCAGCCACATGAGCGTCTCGAGGAATCGCGCATGGGGGAAAAAATCCGCGGTTATCTTCTCTAACGGTACACAATGTGGAATGGACTCCGAAGAGACGTGCTCTCGACACGGCTAACAAGATCTAATATATTTACAGTCACTAACTGTGCGGAATATATCGCGAGCCCGTTTCCAAATCGCACCTTCGCACTTCAATCGCTCATCTATTTATTCTTCACGGCCTTTACATTAATAGACAGCTTTTCTATAAAAGGAACAGAGCGCTTCTATGTCAGAATCAACGAGTGGACGTCTAGAGCATTCTTTGATTTAAAAGTGATAAGATAATCAATGATGAACGGTTAATAGAGTTAGAAGAAAATGTTACGCGTTAATATATTAAAAATGTAATAGGAACATATTCATGTTTAAAATAATAAGAGCCGATAATGTAACGGCTGGACTGTTCATGGCACGTGGTAGATGCGCTCAGTTCTTTCTATAGATCAAGTTGTATCAAGGCACGAACATTTTCCTCTCCAAAATAATTTGATTGCTCAAAACTTTATATCGCATGACTGTTAACTCTTAGATAGACAAATATATTAGACAAAGAAGGCTCGAGATATCAAGAAATTCTGATTAATATATAGCGCAATTATAGCGTGTATGACATTACAGTGCAAACACAGAACTGTACATTTATTTTACAAGTAAACAATTGAGGGGATTCTTATAATACAATATCCTTTTCTTATAAAACGGGAAAACTTCGGTTCACTTTTGGATGTTTCATTCTCCACGTTCCTACTACTATACATTTAAAAAATTGCATATACATCTCACGTCGCTTATACAAGTACATAATATAAAAGGCAGCCAAGGCACAAACTTGGGCGGTACGCAACGAAGTGTAGTGTTCCATCAATCCTTGAGAGCGTCAAGTTTGAAGTCGAATTCTCGTAGACCTCAAAGGAAGTAGGCATATCGAAGATCAGACTCAAAGGCTTAGGCAAGATTGTTTTGTAAACGGGCTTCGCGGCTAATCTATAATGATTTAGTTAGCAAGAAAACGAAGACGTGGCGATAACGTGAAATATAAGCTACAAGTATAATCTTGCGTATGAGAAATTATCTATGTACACGTACATCTTATAGTAATGCATCGTGCTCGTTTCGAACGTGACAGAGCTCAATGTGATGACAAGATTTCGCAACATTCTAATCGATTCGCTATTCAATATCATTTCATCGACACAGATTGATCGCTATAAGAGATCTCCAATTCATTTGCATTTTTCGATGAAAAGTCCAGGCAAAATCAGATCACATCTTGCAGAAAGGAACCAATTCGGACAGGAAAGATTCAGAAATGATCATAGCATTTTTTCCTACTTACTTTTACAATTTTTTTCTTCTAATATAGAATACTGATCGGTTCCTTCATACAAAATTCGATCAGATTAATTACCATTGTATCAAACAATAAATTTTTCTTAGAACGGGCTATCTTACATTTTATTTACAATTTGTACGCAATATGGAAGTGAATGACGATTCGGCGACTCTTCAAGATAGTAATACATAAGTGTAAGTTTCTGTTATAAATATACCGACATCCAATTACGAGCAAATCTGCTTCTGCAAGTAATTGCATGAAAGTAACTGAAACATAAAATACATAAAATACAATATAGTATCTAACAATTTTGAATATGACTTAATATTCTTGTCGAAACTTTATCATTGTAAAGTATCTCATATATATGTTAGATTGATTTGTCAATTTTAAAGATTAACGAATTATTTTTTATGTTCTTGTCGCAAGAATGAAATAGACACGAGCATATTTTGATCACAAATATTTCCCGCTGTAGGATAACTAGGCAGATTCGTTATGGAAGTTTATCAATAGTTTGATAAAATAGTAACATTCTCTGATTTGGGGAATCCTTCAGCAGAACATGTTCTGTTCTCTTTTGGATTCTTTAGTGTTATCTTCTTTTTTGTATTGTATATTTCGTCGATTATTGTCTCCATCACTTGTGCAATTAGCGCAATTGTACCACATTATCGAATAACACATTTTGTCGACGTTTACGTTTGTATCAAACAACCTTTTTCAATAGTATCCAATTACAAGTTATATTTTATTTTTTCCTTATCACTTAAGCGAATAGCTTATCCTTTATTATTTTTGTCTATCATGGAAAAATTATAACGCTATTAGCCAAATACGTAGCCTTGTTCCCCTTCATACTTTCTTTTGTTTATCACCAAATCGCAAATTTGCCAAATTGAATAGCAAAGAATCACAGCTAGGCACACATTGGCAAAATTAGTGACAGCAAATGGCAGTGAAACAAGATGGTATTGTCTACAATTAGGCACTGTTAATATCTGACGGCTTTAAGACACTCGTTGAATCGGTGTATTTTTGAGATACTTGATTTAAAACTTTGGGAGCGTGATTAGATACAATGAAAGAATTGCATTTTCTCTGATGAAATATCACAGTGCGTAAATTAAACATATTATGCGAATATTTCATTCTTTTTGGCACCTTTCGTAATATAAAAAAGTAACAAACGTAATATCAAGCTTAGCTCCAATCAATTGGTAAACGTAACTTTTAATCAGGCAATGTATAAACTTACTAGTAGATGACTTCTTTTCGTTACTCATACATACATACACAGACACACACTTGTATATACGTGTCTATGACAATTCCCATACAGAAATATATACAGCACATAAAATTTCATATATTTATAACACATAAAACTTACTTAACCGTGTACTGTTCTTCGGAATTGTAATATGGAAAGCATGTTGCACAATACAATAATCGAGAAGAGTACAATGCAAATGTAATGTACATAGAGATGGAGCAAACCATAGATCTTTCTAAAGATAGCGAGTGTGTTATTTCAACATATCATTGAACGCAGTTAACTTTTCCGACAGTCAACGTGAGATCAACGTCCAATGTCTTACATTGAAATATAGATCGCATCATCATTCATTAAAAGCCCGCACTATTACAAGTCATTTAACGATAAATTTGAGTAGATCTGTATAGACATTATAGACGTAAATGTACTTTAAAGCACACACACGTAACTTAACAGTCATAATCGTTGAGATTATGCTCAATTCAAACGACAGAATATATATATTTTTTCGCTTGCCGGAATATGGAGAACTTATTTTTTCTTTACCAATTATAATTATACATTTTTTTATCACATAAATTTTAAAATTGTCTACTTCAATTTAAAAAAATTATGTTTGCAGTATAACATTGACGAATACCTCCACAATAAGTTTCCATATAAAATAAAGTATTAGGCTGATGCATAGATTTGAAAAATATTTCTTTTTTCTTATATATCATTATTATATATATCTCTCTATATATAATCCTGTTCCTATATAACAGCCAAAGAGTTTTACAGCGTCTAAGTGTGTACATTCCGCGATCACGATAAATCTTAAAGATTATCGTTAAATATCTTCTTTTCGCGTAACACTTCTCGCAAGTTTTTGTATGTTTCTTTCAAACATTATATCTTTCGTTCATTTTATTATCATTTTTTTTCATAAGATGTTTTAGGTATAACATAGAGTAACTTACTATAATTGTATCTCGTCTGTGCAGTCTCCATGACTCTCACACGTGTGGCAAATAAAGCCAATATATATATAATATATATATATATATAAACTTTTAAAAGTGCATCGAGACTACTTGTCGTTTTTCCTTAAAATAAATTTCTGTGATGCGTGCATATTACTTATGACACAGAACTTATGGCATTATGAGGCGGACCCATCTGCGTTAACACTTTGTCTAACCATTGTAAAGGTCCATGCAAATGTGCCTCAATCCAACAGGGAGTCGATGTGACATCCTGCCTATGGTACTCCGCACCCCATCCCTTCACGAAAGACATTCTGTAATTAACAAAAACAGTAAATGGAAGTTATACTACTAAAATTTTTTATTGCATAAAAATGTGAATGAAATTACCTAATTGTACACATCTTCGTCAACTCATAAACGGCTTCAAAACCATGGTTTACGCTTTGCGACAAAAGCTGGGCAAACTCTTGATTGTTGAATATCTTCAATGAACATCCCGGTGGAATTTTACAAACTGTACTGGGATGAAAGCCGTGGTGGTGATTACAATTTCTAGATTGTACAAATATCGCAGAGTCCGAGAGGCATTCAGCATAAACTTCTCCCCCAACGTAGTACAGATGTACTCCTTTGCCTATGTGCCGCCTCGTATTTTCTATCGTAGAATTTCGATTTACATTGGACAATTGTCCGAGACAGAAGCGATCGGAGTTGTTGCTCGGATTTGTAAAGCCGTCAATAATCACGGAGTGCGAGTGACAGTGAAACACCTCGCCCACCCGACAATTCAGCTCGTAATAGGCGATAGAGGCCCAGTAAGGGGGTTCTTGGTAACACACAGGTGTAGCTGATTCAATGGACGTGCTTGTGTCCATTGGAACCGAGTCCGATGATGTGGTTTGCCCTGTCTGAGATCCATCCTCTGGTGGAGAATACGCTGGCGGTGGAGTCTCCGGTAATCCATTAGTACCATATGGGCTCTGAGGATTTGGTAAAGTCGTACTCCCGGGACTAGGCACGGAACCGACGGACGACATGGGCGACGTCGGATTGACGCCGCTCGTAGAACCGGCATTGAAGCCGCTAGACGAATAGGCCACGTTGTGCGGCATGCCTGGATCGGCCAATTGCTGAAATGGCAACAGAGAATGGCCGGGAGCGTACTCCGAGTGTCTAGGAACCAACACCGGTGGCAGTACCGGGCTCTCCACCCTTTTATAGTGATAGGGATTGATGCAGACTTCCTTCTGCTTGGCAGAGAACGGATATTGACATAGGTCCAGCGGTTTTAATTCGTGATGCGACTGGAGGTCCGGCCAGCGCCAGACCCTGCAATATATCACATGCGGCAAACCCTTGCGATGCGAAACCTGCAGTCTGCCATCTAAGCTTCTAGGAATCGTCACGCATTTACTCGGCGTCCCAGGGCAGCTCAGCGCTCGCTCCAGTTCCTCGATCGCGCCTTTGCGCTTTTTCAATTTCTTCACCAACGAGTCCACCGCTTTCTCAGCCCATTTTTCCTCCTCATCCCCTTGCTTCCAGCCGAGCAATTTTTTCACAGCCGGGCTGGTGAACGAAAATAAACTATTTAACGAGGACATAGGTCCAGAACTCGAAGCTCCTTCTTCGTCATCCATATTTGAAGGGTGATGTATCAATTAAGAGTGACGAATACACATGATCTTCGTCCACATCTATAAATCTTCGTCAATGATCTTCCTGAAATCATAATGGCAATATTGTTCTGATTTATGATTAATTCTGCTAAGTGGGATAATTCTATCTTATATATACAAATGAATTTAATATGAATGAATCGATTAGTTATTCTTTGTTCAAATTGTTGAAAAAGACCAAACCTTTGTTTAAGATTACACCAAAGTCCTAGGTATGACATGTCCCCATGTGAACAGATGATTAGTAACGAAAGGGTTCAGGGTATTGATCATGTAATTTTTGGAAATAAAAGTTTCACGTAACGATTCGAACATAACGATTCTATTGGCTGAAATCCTTCAGTTCATGCGAAACTTTTCACTTTTCACGTTTCCGAAAGTTACATGGTCGATACTCTGGATTTGATTTTGGCCTTCATTGCGCGTGTATCCCATTAAGGAATTAAGAACAACGTGGGATAAAAAGCCTTTTGTGTCGAAGGGTGTAAGCTTTGTATTAAACCCAATGTAATATGAAGTATACCAAAATCCACTTCTCAGATCACAAAATGGACACATAGTGTCTAAAAATATCATCATTTAATAAAAAAGAAATGTAATTACATGTGTACATATTAATACATTTATATTTGTGATGTATTAATTCGTGTACTGTCCAATTTATGTTCCGACTTGAAACTATTGACCAATGATTAACTTTTTTTTCAGAAAATGAATTTTCTTTTATTGTACACAGTGACAACGGTGCTGGACAAAGCGCGAATTCGCCAGTCAATCCGAATTTTTGCGATGCTATTTTTATAGGAATGTGAGTTTTGGCATGTCTCCTCCCACCACTACAAAGTCAGTGACAAAGAGCGAAATCCCATAAATTTTGTAACTTTCTTTCAAGTGGATACTCCAGAATCCGATAGAATATCTCGCACGATGTTTCAAATTACATTGATCGCTTATTTGGCAAAAGTTACAAATCTCACGCACAGAAATATGATTCATTCAATTATTAATATTAATGATTTATCGACTTTGAAGCAGAATACGCGGAAACAAATTTAATTCGCGTCTCAAAGAGTCTTCCCCGCAGCAAAGTGCATTTATCTAGCAACACTGTTCTAAAAATTCGGCGAAATCGATTTTTTTGGCGCGGAGGCAAGCGTTTTCAAACGAGCAAGGTGGTCCAGACGAACGTTAACGTCGCGCGCGCGGTTAATCGCGCCACGGAGCGAGCGCTCACGTCGAACGTATCGGCCGAGAAGGGAAAAAAAAGGGAGGGAGATAGAGAGAGAGAGAGAGAGAGAAAGAAGAATCTGACGCGCCGGAAGCACACGCTGAGACTACACCCTTCCCCGAATCGGCATGCGGGGGCACCGCGCGCTCGTCGATACGCCGCCACCACTCGGCAGCTCGTCTTCTCGTGCACTTACGCGCGACTCCCTGGGCGATTCAGCATTTGTTTTTACCACCGTCTCCCACTCTTGCCGCCTATCGTCCATCGACGCCACGCTCTCGCCATTACGATCTCTCGGGCCAGCGCAAAAAGCGCCCGCGGGGTTATCGATTGCGCCGTTCGACTGCTGGGCTGGCTGGCTGGCCGGCCGCGCGCGCGGGGCACCCGACGCGGGGCCAATTCCGCGAACCACGGACGTCCGGGATCGATCAATCCCGAATCAATCCCGCACCGCGTCGCTGCGCCTGCGATCGCGCCCCGTTCCCATTCGGGACGTACGGCCGTCGGCGGCGACGGAGGAACGCGTCGGGCAGTACCCGCGGTACCACCCTCGATTTCCCGAATTTCCGAACGGCAGCCTGACGGAACGGCTCGCGCACACCTCACCTCGTTCCGCGAAACCTGCGAGCGACTCTCCGGTCAACTGCGCGAACGGCGATACTCCCGACGCGCGCGCGTACACGTCTACCTCGCGCGCGGCGACACTGGACGACGAATGTTTACTCGGGGGATCGCGCCGAGACAGTGAACTTAACTGCCGTTCGCAACGCCACGTTCGTCCAATCGGGACGCGCGCTCTAAAGATCGTGCCACATTGGTCGCGAGCGGCCAATGGCGATTTGAAACAGCCTAGATTCCTAGATTCCTAGATGAATCGGAAATGCGTCTTTGATGTATCAAAAAATTATTTTGTCGCTAATTTAAGTATTTATAAGGAAGAGATTGTAAGAAAAAGACGTTGAAGGAGGAAGATTAAATTGTTAGAACAAGCAGTAAAATAGCGTTATAATCACGTGATTTAGATAGCTAATCAAAATGCAGAGTTGTTAAAGTTACTTTATAAAAGTAACTCGTTACAGTTACAGTTATTTTCTTTAAAATGTAACTCGTTACAGTTCCTAGTTACAAATTTTGAAAAATAACTCGTTACAGTTACCGTTACTTAAAACGTAACGAATCGTTACTTTTCCGTTACTTTTTGTTAGTGCTGAAATAAGACTAATAATGAGTTTTACGAGCAAAAAAAGAAGCGAAAGAGAGGTTTATTTGGAGTACAGAATTTGGACAAAATTGAGATATAGAATATTTTAATAAATGAAAAGTCAATTATCGAAATTGTTTATTAATTTTCAAAAGAAGCTGGTGTTCCAGCATATCGTCATTTAAATGCGCTCTTTGCGATTTTAACACTGTTCCTCCACTGTATTATATTGTATAAAAATTTTATTAAGTTTGGGATAAACATGTAATATTTCCACAGACTTCTATACATACTAGACTGCTAACTCCTTATGTATAAGTGGTGCCCGATTTTATGTACAAACAAGTACATAAGATCTCGTTTCTGCGCATGCGTTCCGGTGGCGCGTGCGCTTTGATGCGCATGTATTGAAGAAGCAGGATAGATATATGTGATATATTGACTATATTTATCCTGCTTCCTTCAATAC